>KE505079.1:356429-386995 GCA_000441515.1 Elaeis oleifera
CTGGTACGTCTGGGCGTACCGTGTGTCGGTATGGTACGGTACCGGTACGGTACCGTACCGGTCCGCCACCGGTACGCCGTCCGGTACCGGTACAGCGAACCTTGCTTGTTAGAATAATTAGACATGTATCCAGGCCATATGTGATGCAGATCAGCATCCAATATGTATGGAGTAACCATGCTTCCAGATTAAACAAGATCATGAACAAGTTTTTCTAAACAATAAAACAAACATTAACATAAAAGAGTTGCCTAGAGACATCACATCTATCTTCTTTAATAAAAGAAAGCATAATAATTGGGCATCGGACAGGACCTAAGCACTTCACATTACCATGATGACTGAAATAGACCTAATACTGAGAGAGTGGCATACTGAACAGGAGAAATTCATGCAAAGAAACAACCAAAGCAATATTTGAAGATAACATTTTCCTGTACACGCTCAAGGACATAACCTTGGAGCAATATTAACTAATAATTTAGATAAAAACAAACAAAATCATCCAAAAGAAAATTAAATGAATTGAAAACAAAGTATATGATAATCTCATGTAAGAATATTGAAAGCTTGATAAATCAAGGTTTTAACATTTCAAAAAGACAATTCAACTCAGCAAGGAACCCCAAATGAGTAAAATAATATGTGGAAAAAGGGCTGATAGTCCAATCGAAGTGTAAGTATAGGTAGATACAAGAATAGAGTTTTAAAATTAAATAACATAAGAATACAATAACTCCTTGGACAAAGAAAACAGAATCCTATGTATAATCTTAGACTGAAATGCGGTTCATTGAATGATACTGTGAAGAATATTGAAAGGTTGATAATTTTATCGAAGTTCTAACATTTTTAAAAGAATATTCAACTCAACAGGGAACCCCAGATGACTATAACAATCAAGGTTTGTGGAATCGGTACCGGTGGCCATATCGGCCGGCTGGCGGTATGGTTCGGTACACTCCCGTTCCATTCCGAACCAAGGCGAATCGACAAAGAAAATGGAGCCGAATCGGAGAAGAAAAGAGAGAAAGAGAGAGAAATAGAGAGAGACAGGGAGGAAGAAGAAAAGAGGGAGGGGGTCCGCCGGAGGGCCATCGGAGGGCCTTTGGCGGCCGCCGTGGCCTGCGGGCGGCGTTTACACCCCTTGCGGCTCTGCGGCATGAAACAGGGGCAATCCATCCCTGTTTTCTTTATTCTTTTAAAAAAAAAAATTTAAATGAAGCCGGCACTGGGTTTGCCGGCATCACTTAAGTGAAGCCGGCAAACCCTAAACTGGCTTTATTTAAAAAAAATTTTTTAAAAAATGAAAAACGAGGCGGATTGCCTTTGTTTCACGCCGTGGAGCCGCGGGAGGTGTTACGTCGCCCGACGGCCACAACGGCCCGCCAGAGGCCCTCCGGCGGACCCCTCTCTCTCTTTTCTTCCTCTCTCTTTCTCTTCCTCTCTTTTCCTCTTTTTCTCTCTTTTCTTCTCCGGCATTGGCATGTGCCATTTTCCATACCGGAACCGTCTCGGTTCCCCGCCGGTACGGTTCGGCATGCCCCAAATCGGGCGGTTCAGCCCGGTACAGCATTCTTTGATAACAATACTTGGAAAAAGGGCTCACTGTTCAATTGAAGTATATGGTATAAGTAGATATAAGAACAGAGTTTAAAATTGAAATAATCATAATGATACAAGAATTCAAACAAAGACAACCCAGCCCTAAACATAATCTTGACTTGAATACAGTTGATTGAACTAAATTAATACAGAACAGACATCATTGATAACTATGAACCCATATTTACTTACAAAAAAAAAAAAAGAACCCACATCTGACTTCCATAGTAAAGGATAAAGGATAACACAACCATGTGACTGCTGTCTGAAAACAAGAGTATTATTTCCAATTTGCTTGGTCCTGAAGGCTGACCATTGGGTTTATTCAGGAATAGGGAGCAATGCATTAAAGCAAAATACCCAGAAAAGAAAGAACAGTTAGCAGAAATAATAAAGCAAGCTCCAGTACATGGTCAAAAAGAAGAGTGACCATTATCAGAAAGAAACAAAAGCAGAAATCAAGCAACATGTTTTCATTTACTTAAACATCATGTAAGCCTGTATATAAAATTGAACTACCATGTTTAAAAGAAGAGTTTTCAATGAATAAACCATTAGGTAGTAGCCTCAGCCCTAGGTGTTTATACATCACCTTTAATCTCTTTAGAATAACTGAAATTTGACTTAAGCTGCCTTGCCTTCGGAAGTTAGTCAATTGAACCCAAAACAGCAAAAGAATTTTTGGGAGTTACCCCCTTGATGCAATTTCATACTAAATTAAGTACTTTATCCCTGAAAATTTCCAAAATCTTTTCTGACTAAACTCTGAACCCAGTAGGTGTCGAGTCAACATCTCCTCACAATGATAGCCTAGAAGGCATGCAAGAACCTGAGATGAAGACGCCCCCATTTACATGTATACATTTACATAGTTGGAAAAAAAATAATCTTAAGTTACATAATAAATAACAGTGGGTTCTAAAATGACTACCAAGATGAGTTTAAGCAGAAATTATTGAACTTTTTGACTTTTTACAGTTTTGTTATGTCTATGTTAAAATTTATTGCTTATTTTGTATCCACTTTTGTAATTTCCTATAAGTTCTCGAAGTGCACATTTGAAAATACTTTGGATCTATGGACTATGGTAGCAGTAAATTTCAAAATCAGAGCAAATCATCATAAAGGATGTGTGATGCATGACTTAAGAATATCAACCATAATAAAAAGAAAGAAGAAAAATGATTGCAAAACTGCTCACAAGAGGACCCATCTTCTAGAAATTAACTGAGCCCTAAAATAATTAATCATACAGATTTGGGTAGAATGTAGACCAACATAATAATAAAAGAAAGAAAAATGATTGCAAAACTTCTCACAGACCCATCTTCTAGAAATTAATTGAGCCCTAAAAAATTAATCATAAAGATTTGGGCAATTAGAATGTAGACCAACAATTGACCAGGAAACTCTGAAATTTTACATTGTTATAATCCATCCAATAGAAGTAATATCTTTCTTTATCCCTTAACTTTCTCTTTTTGCATAGCTAGTTAATCTATCTTTATTACATAAGCCTCATCACAGTTAACAATTTGCACTTGCAAAAGACCAAGTAAAAATATCTCATAGTTGTCCACAGAGCCATTGAAGCATATCCTAGTCTCATAGACCCACAAGCAATTTATAAGCTCTTCCCAGTTAGTTGGAATAATCATTGATCAAAGAGTCTAAACCCTCTCTGTCATGTTAACATGCCCCTATAGTCGTTATCCATAAATGTCTCACAATTATGTCAGGGCTTCTAAGGGGCATTAAAAAATAGATATGTGTCTTGCAGTAAACCATAAAGCAACCAAAGGATTAGGTTGTTTGTGAAACATATGCTCAGTATATTGATGAAGGCAAACAGCAGGGAAAATGACATCATTTAGGTTACATCAGGCAGCCAAAAATGAGAATGCATCATAGAGAGCATGAGCCAAAGGAAAGCCCTTGAATGTTCACACATAATTTAAGAAAATGTCAATTGTCTTCTGGAGCAAAAAAAGTAAACCTAAGTAATAAGAAAGGACTTGGCTTCTAAGGGAGGAGGCTTGCTAAGAAGATACATTAGATATAAGGAGTGAAATGGTAAGGCTTTAAAAGGAAGGAGAAATTAGGGTATGAAAGATGCACTAAAACAAGATATAGTATGATATCCATGGATTCAAAAGCCACCAGCATAGGATGGTTCCATCAATACCATACTATTCTAACATGAGATTGGCATCAATATGGTTTGTACTAATGGTATGACACTGGTCTTACTTCTTGGTACCAGTAGTTTTTCAGCATAGGATTGGTGCCATCGATACCCTACTGTTGCAACATGAAAGCTGCACTGATACAGTCCATCGGGATAAAGATACAATCCACACCAATATACCTGCCATGCTGATTCGTACTAAACCTACCATACTGGCCTTACCACTTGGTGCCAATGGTTTTTCCTTATTTTTGATGCTGTCAGTTTTGGTATGTCCTGATATTATAATGTTTTGATGAAAAAATCATATGGAGTTTGGTATCAGTATTTAAAACCTTAGAGGTATGCCCTCTAAAAAGTCAACACACCCAAAATTCCAAATATATCAAAAGAACTATCAAAGAGATAGCTCTTATTCTTTAGTTTTTGTCTCTGTCACACATACTTGCCAAGATGAAAATTCTTACAGGTGGCCTTCAGGGTGCTAGGATGCCTGATAGAAGCATAAGGTCACTTCTAAAATGAACACTTAAAATGCATTAAAAAGAAAAGAGCATTTATTTGAAAAGACAAATGAAGACATGAATGTCCTCCATCCAGGACTATTTGGATTTGGAAGCTTATATAGGAAATCTACAAGAAGTCTCGTGTATGTGATTATGCTTACTCTTATAAGTAACATTGCATTTGCATATTAGAGAGCGTGACCAGGAGCTTAAAAGTTCTAACTAGGATTATGTCTACAGACTATATTCCTAGGATTATGTCTAAAAGGTTCTACGTACATTCAGAAATCAAATCAGAGATCATGACTAGGATTATGTCTTTGGGTGGACTTTCTAACTGTGACTCTTCCCATCAAGCTGAGGCACCACCCTTCAAGCTGTAGGCAAAAAGTTCAACTTTCCTAGACTCAGAAAGATCAATCTGGAGCTCCAGGTTTCCTTAACTCAAAGCTGTGAGTGTTGGAAGTCAAAAGATCAATCTTCATACAACAATCACAATCATGATGTCACTCATGCCTAGCACCTTCTTGAAGGATAATTTGATCAACTTCTTTCTCATTAGAGTGTTCTATATCACACTGGGGTTGGCATTTAAGAACTCAAACCAGATAATATACCATCCTACCACAAGCACCATCTTTGGCTGTGGGTTGCATGCTGTTCTAGAGTCAAGGTTGATTCAGTCTATCTGCCAAGACTTTGATTGATTTTGAAGTGCTTCAATTGATGCTTCGAACACGTCTTGCATTACATATTGATAGGCTGGAATAATTGTTCAGATTACTCATCAAAGCATCAATGCTGTTGTAGTTGTTAGAAGCATTGTTAGAAGCAATCGAGCAGAGAGAGAACTCTACTCTGATATCACCTAGTGTAGCACAGATGTGGAGAGTGAGAGAAACAAGGAGTACACCTACTCCTTGATGAAGAAAACCAGCAAAAGGATCACCATCCTCTTAAACATTATATCAGCTTCAAATTCTCTGACTTGAAGCTTGTGAATTCACCAATTTTTTGAAAGTTAAAGAACAGGGCAGTCAAACTTTATTAACAGGAAAACTATAGCAAAGAGCTCCTTTTGTACTATATGAAATCCTCTTCACATAAGGACAAAATATAGTTGTAGTCCTATTAACTGAAGAACTCATTAGATTACCTACACTAACATAGATTCAGCAAAAGTAATCTTTTCACTGGCTGAAACAACTTTATCCACCAAAAGACCGAAAGAGGTTTTGGAATCCCATTGAACCACTACTATCCTACTTTGGCATGAGATTTCTTAACAAGTGCTTGGTGAATGTGATGTTTATGTGATGAGCCGTTTCCAAACCTGGCGTTGTCTTTGTTCATCCTGTTGCTGCTCAAATTCTTCGCTAATTCCTTCTACATCAAAACCATAAAATCCAAAGTTTTCAACAATATATTATGTTTAAAATTTATATGTGTGTGTGTGTACGTGCATGCGTGCGTGCGTGCGTGCGTCCTTACTGTATATATGAAAATATTTATATATTGCATTACTGTATTTTCCTCTTATTTGTCTGATTGGTTTCATCCAATTTTCTACTTTTTTGGCTGAAACTCCAAATTTGGAGCTGACACTATCAAAACCGCTAAAATGAAACAAGGCATTGCTGTTCAAAATCAAAACCTAAATTGAGTTCTCTAAACCTTGTAAAAAATGGAGCTCAAATTTCAAAATAAAGTCACAAAAGGCATGATTTTCTGATGGACAAGACACATACTGCAAACCAAATAGTGAGGATACATCTGATGTAATAACTAAATCAACCAAAGGCAAATAGGCACGACCAGAAGTATCAAGATAACTCAGAACAAACATGCCGCAAGATATAAGTTCACTAGATGATTTTTGACAACCTACAGGATATATTGTCTGGAAAGATAAAGCAAGATACAGTACCCACTGAGACTTATCCCACCCACATAAGGTTGACTTTATAGATCATAATATGCAACAGTAAAGTTCAAGAACAAATTTTCATCAGCTCTCAACCTTAAATCAACCTTTTTAAATTTGTTATGAATTTCTGGGCAACATAATATTTGGCATCGAGGAGCTTGTCAGATAATATAGAAAGCTAGTTGTTGTTCAAGCTCCTCAAGTAACCAACTAGAATTTCCATAGTATCAAACTTTGAAAGAATCTTGTTGAAAGGGAAGAAGTGCGGCTTTGACATAGGGAATTGCATTCCTCCAAAAAGTATGGGGAATTGCATTCCCTCATAAAAGGCATAGGGTAGCCTTCTTCTTTGTGATACAAGCTATAAGCAAAAGAATCTAACTTGAAAACACATTATCCATGACAAGATAGAAAAAGATTTATCACTACGATGATGTTTTGATACACAAATTCATCCAGGTAATTCTAACCGTTGCTGCCCCTACCTTTATTCTTAAAAAGTCGGGGTGAGGGGAATGAGTCAGGACCTAAGATATGAACAAGAAGATTGCCAAACTAAGGGCACCCCTTAAGTTGCAAACCAGTCTATGGTAGTTCACAAATTCTCTTGAAATCATTTCATGCTGTAGAGGCCAATAAAGCAAGCATATTTAACAACAAATAGTGGCAAAAGGCAAATCATAAACAATATATTACTTTAAGCATTCACCAAGGAATAAGGACTAATGGAATCACTCTTCATCCAGAATCATATAACTTGAGAAGCAGGTGTTGCACACTTGCAAATTTGAACAACACAAAAATCTACCAGGGACCCATACATACAATATATAAGTTGGTCATAAATCATAGTAAACAATATATAGCTCATGAATCCAGACAGAACAAATTCGAATGGAGTCCATATCTCTGAGAAGTTCTCATGTACTAAAATTATATATACTCGACACCCATATAAGCACAAGAGGAAAAGGACACGCCATCATACTGGTACCTGAAATTATATTTAAAAGTTCGCTTATATTTCCACAACAATAAAAATGATATCTTGCAGTTGCAATCCTGTTTGCATGACCATTAAGATAAAGGTAGAAAGCATGATTAATGCAAGCATATATAGACTAGCAGAATTATTTAAAAGGGAGAATATGATTCCACTAACAGAAGTAAAATTCCTCCAAATTCTCATCCATGGGAAAAGCATTAAATTTAGCTTAAACCCATGATCTTATACCACTAACAGACATACCAATGAGTGAGGCCTCCAGAAGATGAGTCCTCCACAGGACTTGATCCATCGGCGTGACGGTCCCGAGCTTCACACCTCGGTTCTGGATCTTAAGGATGCTGGTGACACTCGATACCAGAATTACCGACAAGGTACATGCCAGCGTCTTCACTGTCGCCGGCCCCATCCCTGATTTCAGCTGGTCCAATCCTTTCATTGCCATCTCCCTCAGCGGTCCAATTTTCACCATTAGAAGCAATGCCACTGCCCCTTCTATGAGGAGCACCAGATATAGTAGCGGAATCATCTCTTTCAGTTCCACGGAACCACCCCTTATTCCCTCCTTACACTCCAAGAAGACTCTTTTCTAGACAAGGACTAAAGCGCATCCAATTAAGGAAGAAGCATTCTATTCTAAGATTTCTGCAGCAGCTATGATCTTTTCTTGAAAGGGAGTTCGCATATGAGGGAAAAATTGGATTTTGATTGAAAAATCAAAGAAACACCTTTCTCTAGATCAACCGACAACCATTTCACACCCAAAAAAAAGAAAAAAATGTTTTTAAAGCTAAAATAATGAGGTAAGATTGGAGAAAAAAGCGCAAATTATTTCAGAACAGAATATTTAGTTCTCTGAATGAGATTTCTTCTTACTGGAGACAAAGTATGAGACTCTTACTTGAAACAGAGATCGAGAAAGTGATCAATCTCCACTGGAGATTCTATTCGGATTCCCATTTATGAATCAGTTGAATGGAATGACCCAAAGAACCAATTTCAGATCCAATGACGGATTAAACAGGATAGAAAAGAGCAAAGACGGATCAAACGAGCTATAAAAGGGGAAAAAGGGAGCATTAAGACACGGTTCGCGACCCTGCTTGCTTGATTCCTTGGCACTTTTTGGAAGACGTAAAACCAAGGGCTTGTTCCCTCCTCGTAACAATGCGGTGCGCTCACCTTCCTCTCCTTTTCACTTGGTCCATGATTGATGGTGCCTCTGAAAATAGCAAGGTAAGAGAGTGGTCACTTAGCCTCACTTGCGGTGACCACAACAGACGTTATGGAGAAAAGATTAACTTGGAAACTTAGTCAACATATTTAAGTGTAAAAACAGTATAATGACAAGATCCCAAAGATCCAATATAGAATGATAAGGGGTCACACTCACACCTAATAAGTTTATAAGAGTAAATGGTGGTGGTTGGCCTAGTTAAAAGGCAAGGCATGCTTGGAGACATTTGGGGATGGAAGGTGGGTGTGATGATGGTGTGTGAAGGCGACATCTTCCTGATTGTTTAAGTAAATGGAAGGCATTGGTCTTCACTTGGGAAGTTGCATGGATGGATGTTGTAATAGAGAATTGCTTATTGAGACAAGTAAAATGTACATAGGAATGAAATGAGAGCTAAAAAGTGAGAGAACTATGGTGAAGCTTAAGCAGGTTTGAGAGTGGATTCAATAGAAAAGCTACTTAGGAGCAATAGAAGCCTCCATCCAGTTTAAAGATTTATGAAAAGGATTTTGCTTATTTACCACTTAGGGATATTTATTTACCTGCAATTGGATAGGTTGTGGATGAATTGAAATAAAGTAAGGAAAATGACTGTTTTGATCCCTACATTATAATTGCAGGCTGCTTGTGAACTATAAAAAAGGGTCTAAATCTTGATTGGGCCTAGAGCCAAAATTGGTCATAACTCCAATATATAATCTAAATAAAATATTGCCATAATCATATGTATATGATAGAAACTTTTATATAATAATTATTGGTAACTGTAATATATGTTTATGATTATAATTGTACATTAATTGTTATAATATCAAATTATATTATAATGATATAATTAATATAGGAATTATTATAATAATAATCCAATAATAATTAATATTATTATTTAAATCTATATATACTTTATCGTATGTAGACGATGATCCATAAAATGAATTTTGAATTTGTTATTCCCTATCATATATTTTACCATTCTACTAGATTTTGGTTTAAGGCATTTTTGGAGTGCAATCATGTTTAATACTTTGGATCTTGAATTTGGTAGGCCTATCATTGGTTTTAAAATCATCGTCTCTTTTTTTGAGCAAACAACATAAAATGTGTGGTCCAACTCTAGAACTAAAAGAGTACTAAAGAAAGAAGGATCAAAGGAAATAAAAGTAGCAAATCCACTATAACCCAAGTTGTTGGCTAGGCCAACCACCCTGGTGTATTTGATGTGGGACATGGTGTGCAACCAAAGAAATGGGAGTTGGTTTGGGCCCTACATAGTTGATGAATATGCTGTCTAATTTCAACTTAATTACAAACAAGTTGGTTTTGATTGAGGATTTTGATGCTAGTCATGCATGATTAGAGCCGACACAGAGCCACACCTCTTGGGACCATTTATTTATTCGAGCAAAATAAGTAATATGCTAATATTCCTCTGTACTAGTTGGCAAACTTTGACCAATAATGGGGAGTTTGAACAGTATATAACTAGATGAGGTTTACTTTAGAAACACGTCGCCTGGGTGTCATGACCAATTTATCGGATGTACGGCCCCCCCTCTCTCTCTCTCTCTCTCACATGCACACACTACAAAGTGAAAACATTGCAAGATGCTATAATGTATTATGAAAAGTGCTAAATTAACACTTCAAAAAAAAAGAACAAAAAAAAAAAAAAAAAAGAACTGAGATATCATTTGACATCATTTTATTTTTATATTTTAAAATCAAAAATAAATATATTTAGTAGAATCAATTATTTAAAAATATAAATATAATGACGGTAATAATAGTGGTGGCGGCAATGAAGTTAGCGGTATTAGTGGTAAGGCAAAATGTAGCGGCAATAGCTATAGCAATGAGGTAGTAAGGTTATCATCAAGGTGGCCCCATAGCTAGGGTTAGAATAGGATAAAGTTGGGTAGGCTACACACCTACTTGAATCTTAGCTGAAAATTTTTAAGTTTCGATCTAGGCTTAGAGTTAAAATTTTCTCTTGAGCCTATGTGGGAGACCAGGCTTGGATCAAAGCTCAATTTGATTCGACTCAAATAAGTGTAGTTAAGATGAAACATTAAACCCAATCCAAATTGGCCTAATTGCCTAGAAATTCTTAGCTTATGCCTAAAGTGCTTGGACCTAATGTAAAAAGTCTCCGTCCTTATAATGAATAAGGGTCAAGATCGGGCTAGATTTTCAACTTGAGCTTCAAGCCAAAAAGCCAAGCTTGGGCTTTGAACTAGGCTAAGAATTGGCTCAGCTTGACATAAAATTTATTTGGATTTATTTTAGATTCAAGTCTGACCTAAATAATCTCAAGCCTGATCCAAAGCTGGACCTGTGATCAGCCTAGGCCCATGCAACCCTATGAAATAAAGATGAATCTGGATGGTGGTGGCGGGATGGTGGACGTGGTGAGGTCAAGGGGTGGCAGCAACAGTTAGGGTGCTTATGATGTGATTGAGGTAGCAAAAATGATGATTGTAATATGTAAGATATTATAGAGATGTGGTGCTTATGGTGTGATTGAGGTAGCAAAAATGATGATTGTAATATGTAAGATATTATAGAGATGTGGTGATAATAATGACGGTGGTAAAGATGATAGGATATTGATGGCGGAGATAGAATTGATGGACACAATGTAAATGGTGATAGTAAAAATAATAGTTTCATATTTTGAAGATGTTGAGTATAAGAATATCTTATTTTTTTGAAAAATAATAAAATAAATTTAAATAAAATTAAAAAATAAAAGCACAAAACATATCTTAATCTTACTTTTTTATTTTAATTTAAAATAGAAATAAGAAATAGAACTTTATGCCAAATTAAAACAATGCCAAACAAGCTATATATTACCTCCAAAGGACACACGCACGGCAAAAACACTGCAAGAAGCTAATCCGACTGTGGCAATGCTAAATTAACACTATCTCCAAATTGAAAAGCAAAGAGAACAAGAAAAGTAAATTAAACAATTACTTTTTTTTTGGTAACAATTAAACAATTACTTTGCAAAAAGTGCCTGTTACCTAAGTAACCACATCAAGTCATCAAGGCATGTAGCCTAGCATGCTAGAGTGCACGGCAACCCTCCTCCTATGGACAGAGTTTGGGGGAGCTAACCATGATTTCTCATGGTTTCTTGTAAGCGTTAGTGTTTGTTGCCGTTACTTTCTCTTGTATGTTTACCTGGAGTCCAACCTAATAATACTAAGCTGCAAAAACAAGCCATCTACACCAATTATATGAACAATAAGCGAACATGAACGTTCGAATTTGAACCAGTGGCTTGCCAAAATAAGATCATTGCACAAATTATAACCTGTATGCAAACAAGAGAGATTATTTTGGATCAAATTGCTGCCATCTTGATGTCCCTAGAATGAAAGGAATCGAAGAATATTTCATTCCGAAGCTCTTTCACATCCTGAGATTGCGAAGCAAATAACTCTAGTGCTAGAAATTTGGACATCAGAGAAAGCAAATTGCTCGCTCAACAAAATTTTGGAGATCTTAAAAAGAGATAACGAATCTTTGTAATTAATCTCTGCAGCTGTTTTTTCTTGGATCTTGTAGATCCTATCTTTCTTCCCTTACCTTTTATATAACACAATTAACTTTTTTATATATGTTTAATATATATATCTTGTCGGAGAGTTTTCTGACCTCCTCCTCGTAAATTTCAAAAAAAGATTGCTGCCATCCTTTGTATAATTTCCAGCCAGGGAAGAGATAAGAAAGAATTAAAGGCAAAAGAGTTTGCAGCATTGAGCTTTTTATAATTCAATTCCTGGAAAATTCTTACCATTTATTTGACTAATTTTGACTGCTAAAAGATAAATGTAGATAAGATTCTCTTCTCTTGTTTTGAGAAGAAGGACAAGATTCTCTTTTCATTTAATTAAAATCAACCATTCCAATCCATATATGCTAGTGTTTTCACAAATTACAGATCCAATAGAAATATGTCACATACACTGATTGTAAGAATTTCCTAAACTAAGATTATAGAGAGAGTTTGCACTCAGACAGGAGTAAACCCATAGCAAATTATTATGGCTTAGCTATATAGATTTAAGCTGCAGGCAGTAATTTTTGCAAACCTATCCACATAGCGGATGCTGAATGCATGACAAACTTATAACAAACACACTCATCTACAAATCATGAAGTCATCATGCAGTGGAACTCATGGTAGTCGAGCACACCATTCCCATCAAGATCATAAGCCCTTATCATGGCCACACACTCCTCGTTGGACCTCACATCCCTAAACGGCTCAGCACTCTTTGCAACCCCTTAGGTGTGATGCACCCTGACCCCTTCTCCACCTCAACATCTCAAACGCTCTCCTCAAGTCCTCGTCACCTCCACTGCCATCCTGCTCCATCAGTCTCACAAAATCCCCATAGTCCATTAGGCCATCGCCGTCCGAGTCGATGGCACCGATCAACATCTCAGCCTCTTCCAATGCGACCTCCTCCCCGGCCGATGCAAAGAAGGATTTGAGCTCGTCGCTCGATATCTTGCCATCGCCGTTTGCATCGAAACGGTGGAATGCTTCATGGAAGTCATCGGTTCGCCGGCTGGAAATGCTCAGGGGAGAGATAGGAGGGGTGGCAAGCTAGGCTTGGATCGGTGACGGCGGTGGATCATGGTCAGCTTGAAGGTGTTGGAAGAGAACCATTTGGATGGTTTGGAAAGAGTAGCACTGGTTGCCATGACTGGTTGATCAAGAAGGGAAATGAGAGATGGAAGAGGTCAAGGGGTTTCAATTAGTTTGTTTTGTTTTTTTTTTTTATGCTATAGAATGATAAAGCTTGAGAGTGTACATTTATAGAGAGATGGAAGTGGGGTGAGTTGGGAGTTAGGCATGAGGAGAAGTGGGAAGAAGGTGCAAGGGGGTAACGTGGGAATATATTGGAGGAAGGTGCATGGGAGGTTCCTTTCACTAGCGTTTTGAGTGGGTGGCGCAACCAGGAATCTAGCAGTGCACTTATGCGGTGGGCCCAGCTTTATTGGTCAATAAAGGGTTCCGAGTCACGTCTGAAAAAGAAATGGATTAACAAAAAAAAAAGTCCTATTTGGAGTGTAGTGCTGTCTACAGTGATCTTATCAAATGCAAGATCTAAAACAGACATCAGGTAAAATAATAATAATAATTATTATTATTATTAAAATTATAAGAATAAAATAATAATAAAAGAATAAAGATATAAATAAAATAGAAACAATAAGTTTGATTCCTCCTGTAGAGATATCTAAGCTTTTTTTCTCATAAAAAAATTTCTATCCAACCTTTTATATAAACTTCTCTCCTTATCTATAAAATTGCACTGGCACTTCCACTATAAGATAAGAAATTAATATCCTCTACTAAAAGGCAAAAGTATCAATTTTCTACTATAACAAAAAAAATTTAATATATTAAGTCTTAGACTCAATCTAACTAAAATAAGCAAATAGTAAAAGATAAACTATTCTAACTAAAATTTGAATAAAAATAAATACAAACTAGCAATGACATCCCAATATGAAAAAGACAATCGATAGATTTTCAATGCACAGTAGGGATTGTTGTTGCTGTTCTTTAAGGTCGAGCTTAGTTTGGTAGGATCAAAGTGAGGCCCAGGCCGGTGCAATGATTATTGCTTCTGGAATGATTGTTGAATCTGAAACAAAGTCCTCTTGCTAGACTTTTTTCAGCAGAGATTTTCTGATGCTCAAATTAGTTAGAATTAAGAGAATAATAGAAGAGAGAAGAGTGGGAGAGTAAGAGAAACAAAATGATTTCGAGAGACTTATCTAAGGGTCCTCAGCCTCCCTTATTTATATAGAGAGGGACGTTGATAGCCATTTCACACAAAACGATACATAAAGTAATTGCACAAGTTTTGTGGTTTAAATGAGTCGCAATAGCTAACCACATGCTCTGATGGTTATGAGTGCTTTAATCATGCGATAATGACTGTGGGCATAACTACCGCCGATGATATTCTCAAGTCAACATAATCATGCCTTTAGATCATCCATGTTCGAGATGATGTGGTTGGTCATGTCGAGCTTGTGTCATCCATGTTTGAGGTAATGAGGTCTGTCACATCGAGTTAGTTCCATCTCAAACAATAGTCAGATTAGTCCAAATATCCTCTCCATCAATTGCATCTCACTTCCGAGCCTGAACTTATTTAAGATTGAGCGAAAGGAGTTAAAATATCTGCTTGACTAAGGTTACACTGGAGCCAAGTAGAACCTTCTGGAAGCCACTTTAATGCACTGATTAATTTTTAAATGTCACAACTTCGAACGTGATGAGTTTGATTTTAAATAGTAACCCATAGGGGCTTGTTCGAGCCAATCTCGAGCTGCCATGTGGTATGATCAAGTCAAGCTAGATGAAGCATCATCATAATCTCAGTCGTTCATTGATGTAGCATCCAAGACATCTTGCATTCTCTTCTCTATGTTGTGGTTGTGGTCATGATAGAATCGGTAGTATTTCCTCATATTTTGCTTATTGGCTAATGCTTTCATCCTCTTGGGGGATTGTAGATATCCCTGGCCCTTGACCAATATCAAAATATGAACATGTTGTGTATTGAAAGGAGTGTACCTCTCAAATCTTCAAAGTGGAGTTTGAGATCAATGGGACTGAGGGTTGTCCTTGATTGACATGAACCTCTCTCACTTCACTGATAGCCATACCTTGGCTCGTTCTTTTATCTTTAGTCTATCTTTCAGGTTTACCCCCAAATGAATCTCCTTAGGAGGTTATGGCCTCCTCAATATTTGCATACTTCTCCACTTGAGTTAGCAACTCGGCAAAGTCCTTTGGATATCTTTCTTTTGGGAGAAGAGAAAATAATACTTATGAAGTTCACTCTTCATGGTAGATATGGCAACCGACTGATCAAGGTCATAAACTTTCAGTATGGTTATGTTGTAGCAGTTCACTTACTGTTGATGAAGTGCACTACAAATAATCGATCAGGCTGCTTAAAAATAGATTGAGCCTGATTAGGGGCCTGAATACTAGAGCCAAGTTGCCTTCCGAAGTGTTAATGAAAAAACTTGGCATAGGACCCTATCTGTGGTGCCGTGAAGAAGTATGAGAGCGTTAAAGCTCTTCAGATGGTCGACAGGGTTGGTAGTCCTATCATACGGCTCCAATTGATCAGGCATTTTGAAATTGAGGTGAGATTGATTCATCCATAATCCTCTAGCTAAAAGATGGGTTTGTATTAAAGTCAAACTCACCGAGATGGGCTTGAGCCTACCCTTCAAAGCTTCAATTTGTCATTTTATGTCCTAGATCAACCAATCAATGTCGAGATTTTGGGTAGAGTTATCTCTTGAGTGTTGAGACGATGAATATTTAGAGTGGAGTCTTTGCTAGAGTGTAGATTTAGTGAGCACTTTCTGTGGTCACGCCTAGAGCTTCTCGGTCGGCTATGCCGACTTGGTTGAGTTAGCTAGGACTATGGGGTCAAGACTGGTGGCTTTATAGTAGATGAGCTGAAGCTTTATTTAGATTGTTAAACATCATTGAGATGTAGTAGATTGTTGCATCCCCTAGACTATCACCATTAGGTTTTGTACTTATTGAACAAGTTAAACTCCTTGGTAGTTATGATTGTTGAGGGTACAATGGCTGAGATGACAATATATGAGTTGGGCTTGGTTGGTAAGCAGTAGGGTGATGTGAGGCATGTGATGCCCCTAGCTTTGCACAATTTCATGATGTTAGATTTCTCTCTTTCAATGGTTCAATCCTTTCCTCTAGTGCCAAAATATTACTATCGAAATTTGAGGTTGAGCTAAGGTCAATAGGGCCAAAGTGAGGCTGAGGTTAGTGTGACATCTATTGCTTCTTAGATGATTCCTAAGGCTAAAAATGAACTCCTTTTGTCTGAGGCTTTTCAGTGGGGGATCCTCCAATGTTCAATCAGTTAGAATTTAGAGAACAGTGGAAGAGAGAAGAGTGAGAGACTAAGAGTAGTGGAATGATTTTGAGAGACTTACTTGAGGGTCCCTAGCACTTTCCTATTTATACAGAAGGGTTGGTAGCTATTCTTACGACCAGCGGTACATGCAATAACTATATAGTAATAGCTAGTTTGTAGTTTAAATGGGCTGGAATAGCTAACCATATACTTCAGCGATTACAAACGTCTTAATCAAACGATAATGGCTGTAGATATAACTATTACCGACATTCCTGAGTCGGTATAATCGTTCCTTCAGGTTATTAACGTCCGAGGTGATGAAGTTGGCCATGCTGAGCTAGTTCCACCTCAAATAATACCAAGATTAGTCAAAATATTCTTCACATTAAAGACAGTTAGGAGTGAACAAGTCATCTATCAATCTGAATTTTTCTTTTGAGTAAAAAAAAGCCCTCTATAATTCTTGTTATGAGAATCCCATAATTACAGCATATGACAGATTCCTGTTAATTATGCAAGTTGAATCTCTTTTTGTTGATATTGGAATTATTAATTTCAAATTAAGAAAGAAATACTGAGATTTTTGTTTGGCCTATCAAAATTTCTCACACACCAAAGTTATTAGAATTTTCTACAACTTGCATTGAAGAGAATCTATTCTCCACTTTATAAAAATTGCACCACCTTTCCTATGGGATATGATAGCTGTTTTGAGTGAAAAGATCATCCAATGTGATAATATTTCGGGAATTCGCAATAAATTTTTGGAACTAAAGTTTTGTATAGATTTTTTTTATGCAACCAACACTCATGGATAGTATCATAAATATAGGAAATAGATAGTAGTCTTTATAAAGTTGAATGCCTTTTGGATGCAATAAAATTATTTTCTGGTCGAGGACAACTTTGATTCATCATGAGTCTTCATGGGGCTGCGCATAAATTTGAAACCATATAATGCTTCCTTTTTTGTTTTGTCTTGAGCCACAAATAATGTTTCTGCTTTGCAATAAAACTAGGCTGCACCTGTATGATGGAACAACATCTAATATACCCTCTGATAGCAACTGGATATATGGACAATAGGATGGATGAAAAGTGCACAAGGAAGCCATTATTTCACACCATGTGCAGCCTTCACCTAATTAACAAGCAGACTTTCAGGTTTGAGTCTACATGGTGTATCTCCAAGTATTCAGACTTTGACAATTTAACTGGGTGGACTTCACACACAAGAGAGAGAGAGAAGGGAAAGTGGGGAGGTGGTTGGGGGGATGGACCATGTGCATGCAGATGCAAAGGCCATCAAAAATCTCCTTTGAATTATGATGCTATAATAGCTGAAAAGGAACAAAGCACCTGTTCATAAGGATCATGAATATCCTATTAAGTTGCATGATTGTGACCTCCAATAATTACAAAGCAATTAAACCAGAAGCCTTGACATGCAGGGCATCACTTTGCTCTCTCAAGTCAAATTAGGATACACATTTTGAGTTGATGCAGATTCACCTATGACATAGGTCCTCAAAATATGTTACTAAGGGAGGTTTGTCTATCTAACCTATTTAAATCAAGAAGATCGGGCCATGTTATGATGAATTACTAACATGCAATACCATTACTTATTTGTATAACAATGACAAGGGTGGATTTGTGACACTTAATCATCTGTGTCAGAGGTGCGGAGAAATCAAGCATTTTCTATGCCAGTTGACCAAAAGCTTTGTTCCCTTGTTTTGATGCCAATTCAACTCTCAGTTCTAGCATGCATGTAGAAAACAAGACTGCATTGGTGCATATAAGACATGCATAAGATTGTATGGAAAACAAACCACAAATATGTAAGATCAAAGCAAGGACTAAAATAACTAGGACCTAATCACTCAATGGCAGTCAAAGAAGGGGTAGGAATTAAGTTAATTTCCACAGTTTTTATGGTTGCTTGTTCTTTAGATATGAGTTCTCTGTTTTGTTCTTATTGTTTCATTTGTTATAGTGTGTCCATTGAAATCATAATATAATTCTAACCATTCTTCACACCCTGTATATAGATTGAGGCATTTAGGTTAGTAGTCAAGGGAAGTGATGGCTTAAGAGGAGAGAAAGATAGGATGGCAAATCAGTCAGGGAAAACATAAACCGCACCCTTGAAAGGCTTTGAATGACAAAAATGCAATCTTTAATGGAACCTAATAATTTCTCATGCATCTGAAAAAGAGAACCTGTAGGTAATGGCAATAAGGCCTAGCACATGGAACTGATTACTAGCCATATGCTAGAAGAAAAGTGCTAACTGAAAATAATTATTGAAACCCTTATTCATAACACACATAAGGACCTTCTATTGCTTTGATAAAGTTGGAAAGGGGCTCTCTTCAACTATATAGGCAGTCCCACCCATACACAACCATTTTTGATCCATGAAAAGCTTATTGCATTCTAGATTAGGGTCGACGCCACCAAACTCTTCATTGATCAATTGATCTTTTGTGTAACTGCAACGAATGTGTCACCCAGCTTGAACCCATAGAGAGTTGTACAGCTTGGGTTTGATCATTTGCAAAGGTCATGAGCATTTGATGGACACCTTCTTATATTGGAAATTAATTAGGTTTATCACTAAATAAAATGGTTAACACCCTTACCCTTTATTATTTTTTTATAAGTGAAAAAGTTTATTCCCTTTGAGTACTTCAGCTTATGTTACATGCATTGGTGGATACTTAAATTTGAATATAATTCTGTGGACATATTATGCATTATAAATAAATCATGCATAATCTACATCTACACATTTGCTAAGCTAGCTTGGACTCGTACATTGAACCAAGGAGATGAATTCAAGGTATGCCATGGAGGATTTTGTGTCACATTACCAGAGATGTGCCGAGCCAAAGTGCAAGGAAAAGCCAAATGAACGGAACGGAACCAATCCAGGCCTAAGCTGTGACACATTTCATGTAATTTTATCAGTCTTCATGAGAAAATAAAATTGCATGATTTGCTTACGGCCCAAAATGATCATACTTTGTAATCAGAAAAAAAAAAAAGGTTGTTACACTTACCAGAAACCTTCCTTAAGTCATGGAGAGGCTGGTCCTCCTTTAATCCAACTGTTTGCATTAATGCATATTAACAACAGACATTGCCTACATATATGCATTGTTTCAAGGGATCAACTATGTATGTCTACCACTGATACTGATACACAACTTACTGTTCATGGTTCCTTCATACACATTTCATCACTGGGATGCTGTATTTTATGTCACTGCTTTAATGTGCAACTTTATCTTCTATGATGGACTTGGTCTACAGCTGCATTACCTGCATGCTTGTCTTCTCTGGTCAGAATTCAGAACGGTGCATTGCTATAAAGCATGGTTCTAAATCTTCTTATAATTTGGATCATCCAGGGCTACTTCTCAAGGGTCTTCATCACTTCCATAAATCGATTTGCCATTTGTCATTGGTTCTGCATCATCTAATCCATTGCTGTTATGTATATGTATGTGCACTTTCTTTGGGGTTGGTTCTTATTTTGGTTTACCGGTTTTGGTTTCTTTGTAATTGTTAAACTACTTTGGGTTGTATACTTAACTGTTATCCAGCAGACTTCTGGTTAAGGTAATACGTGTTTGGTCTTTTCAAAAAACAAAAGGAAAAGTCATGGAGAGGCAAGTAGAAGGGAGAGGATAAGAGCCAAATGGAGAAATATAGCTGCTTTGCTATTGGAATTGGCCAACTTCTCCTCCTTTTCTTCTAGCAGATTAAAAGCTTCTTCTCTGATATTGAACACCTCATTCCTTCTCCTATATATGGTAGACTAGCAGTCTTCTTTGAAAAGGACCAAGAATCGAGGCACATATAGCTCACCGGGGACTAGTTTAAGAGGCCGGCTTTGACATCTTTATAGTTTTACAATTAATACATTTAAGCACACAGCAATTTTTAAATATAGTGCACTTGTGAGTTTTTGACAGTTAAACTGAAGCTAAGATATCTCAGATGCTCTACATCACGCAAGTTTTTGGTTCTCAATACCATCTTATGGAATGTTAAGGACGGCAAATTTACATTGTGTAACAGAGCAACAAGATTAGATTCTGGAATTGTAGGGACTGACAACCTATATAATGATTAAAATTTGTGGACCCATTTAGATGTTTTTTTGGAACCAAATATCTATTTTAACCTTAACGGTTCACTAAAACGCTTATATAATACTCCTTTTACACTTATTCTTAGACATAGATGTTATTTCTCTCTAATTACAAGTGATGCTACACTACCCATATATATATATTGGTATAAAGTGATAACTTTATTCACTGAACAAGGCAGAGTACAAAGTAAAAAGCAGAAACCAAAAATGGAATTCCTGAGCAAAAAGTGGGCACAGTTGCAGTAGCCAACAGAGAGTGTATTAAACATATACAATTGACAATCATTATAACAGTGAGGGAAGTAGCAAAAATATTTGGACAGATAATTGGCTTTGGAGGGAAGTATGAGGCACCAGGAATCTGCAACAAAATGCTCTCCATGAAGCAAAGGAAACTGTCAATGAGAAAGCTGCCATTAGCATTCGGATACAACCTGATGAGCTCAGACAAATGATGAAATAACTCCACAGCTCTGGCCAAAGCTCCAATAACACAAAATCCCAGATAAAATGTAACATTTGTATCTGATACTGAGAACTATGACATCCAAGATAAGATAGCTTGGCCATCCCACAGAAAACAGGAAATAAGACCATGAATCCGCCAGTGAATGTAAGAAAACACCACCAAGGATAAAACAGTAATGAGATCCTGTAGAAGACCAGCACCCCAACAGAAGAAAGACCATTGTAATAAAATGATATGCAGGAACTGTGCTCTATACTAATCTCCAAGAGGCCCTGAAACAGATGAGCTAATAAAATATGAAGATCCTCCTGGAAAGCTGGATAAGTGATATATAAGTTTATGATGAAACCAAAACATGGTGACCCAATTCTGAAATACAAGCCTGGCCATAGTGGAAGAAAAGTCCGAAGCAGTTGAATGACATGGAAAGGATGACATTGATTTATATGATAAATATAAGCAGTAATCGACCAGCATGGCATTTGACCATAGAAGACAAAAGCCATCACTAGTATATATATAACAAACATATCAGCATTCCCACATTGCCGAAGACCTGAATTGATGTAGTGTTGAAGCCAAATAGCCATTGCAGAGGAAAGCCAGCTGTAGTAAGAGATAAAGAGATGCATAGGATACCCATCCAGCTTATTTTGCTTAACAGGAGACCCTACTTCTTGAGGTGTCAAAGCTCCATCAAGTGGAAAGATATCCATCAACCCAATCAGAATAAACTGGAACTTTAGTAGATACATGCACATAATAATGGATGCGATTCCGAAGAGTCGTTGAAGAGCATTAATAAACATCAACAGTTTAGTTAAGATGGTGAGGTTCAGGACGTTTGAAAAGCTTAAGTGACTTGAAAGCAGCATATTATTTGAAAGGATCTTTCAGTTCACAAAAGTCAAGCTATATTGGGTTAGAACAGCATAGGGAGGCAGCAGCTGTCGAAGAAAGTATTCCGAGAAATGGTCCTGCTCTGAACAAGAAAACATTAGTTAGAAAAACCTCTCATCCTCATTCTTATTTTATTTTTCCCCCATCCTCTATCTCATCCTTTTTTTCTTTTTTGAAAGAATTAAGGAGGATGGAGAAGGATTGAAATTTGTGGAAAAATTGTTGGAAATTCGGATTAATATATTGGGGCTACATTCTTCTCCTTAATATAAGATTTATATGTGTTTACAAGTATGGAAAACAATCAATCAATCAATCATGTACATATGGTAGGTGCTCAATTTTTCTAATTATATTTAGAAGATTCTTCACAATCAGCCAATCTTCAATTAAGCCTTCGATTATCATCAATCACCAATGCTATCTTCCTAATATGGCTTAGAGGAGTTACCATATATTCAACACTCCCACTCAAGTTAGTGCATTGATGTTTATCATGCCCAACTTGATTAATGAACTTTTCAATTGACCCTTTCCAATAGCTTTAGTGAATATATCTGCCAATTGATCTATAGTAGGAACATATGAAGTATAAATAACTTTGGCTTGCACCTTTTCTCGAACAAAATAGCAATTCACCTCTATATGTTTCGTCCTCTCATGAAAGACTGGGTTTGAAGAAATACGTATGGCAGCTTGATTATCACATTTCATTTCTATAGGAGTATCTTAATCAAATCCCATATATTAAGTTATGCTTTCAACCATATCAATTTGCAAGTAGTGGACGCCATTGCTCTATATTTAGTTTTGTATTCGAACACAATATAATATTTATTTTTGCTCTTCAATGTCACAAGATTACCACCAACGGTAGTGCAATATCTGGTAGTAGAACGTCTATCAATGGAACATCCTACCCAATCAGCATCAAGTGCCCAACAATCTCCAAATTGCTATTCTTTCGCATTAAAATGCATTTTCCTGGATCTCACTTTAAGTAGTACAATATTTTATTCACAAGATTCATGTGAGTGGTTTTTGGAGAATGCAAGAATTGACTAACCACTTCTATGGTATAAGATATGTCAGGCCTTGTAATTGTAAGATATATCAAGCATCCAACTAACCTTTGATATAATTTGATATTTTCTATCGGACTGCCTCCTTCTAAATCTAGTCGAGTATCAATTGGAGTTTCTACAAGCTTTGAGGCAAGCTTTCCAATCTCCTTAGTAAGTCTAAGGCATATTTTCTTTGAGAGATAAAGATTCTCCTCTTTGACCTTGCTACTTCGATACCGAGAAAGTATCTTAGCTCCCCAAGATCTTTGATATCAAACACAGTTTTCAACCACTACTTCACATCATCTATAGTACTCTAATTGTCACCTGTGAGAATAATATCATTTACATAAAAAAGCATAATGGTAATACTTATTACCTCCTTTTTGACAAACATTGAATGATCAGCAGAACTTTGTAGAAACCAATGCTAGACATGGCAGACGTTAACTTGTCAAACCACACTATTGAAGATTGTTTTAATCCATAGATTGATTTTCAGAGCCGACAAGCCATGCCATTCTCTCCCTCACTTGGATGTCTAGGAGGTATTGACGTATAAACTTCCTCTTATAGTTTTCATATAAGAAAGCATTTTTTACATCAATTTCATAGAGTGGCCAACCCATATTAGCGGCAATGGATAGAAGAACTCTAACTCTACTTATCTTGGCTACAAGGGCAAAGTCTCTTTATAGTCAACTCCGTATGTCTGAATGAAATCCTTGGCCACCAAGCAGGCTTTGTAGCATTCTATACGCCCATCTGGATGATATTTGATTTTATAAATCCATCAGCAACCAACAAATTTTTTGCCATTAGGAAGCAACACCAAATTCCATGTATGATTCTTCTTAAGAGCCTCCAACTCCTCTTTTATTGCCTTCCTCCACTCAGGCCTGGTTATTGCCTCTGCATAACTAGAAGGTTCACCATTTACATCAACCGATGCAAGAAAAGATTTGAATTTATTAGAATAAGTATGACAGGAGATATAATCTTCAATG
Organism: Elaeis oleifera; assembly: GCA_000441515.1. Classification (NCBI taxonomy): domain Eukaryota; kingdom Viridiplantae; phylum Streptophyta; class Magnoliopsida; order Arecales; family Arecaceae; genus Elaeis; species Elaeis oleifera. The sequence continues at coordinate 380,453 of KE505079.1, forward strand.
GGATAAGAAACTTTTGGTGCATTACGCCTTCCTTTTCATAAAGCAATAAGCAATGAATTTAGATCAATTAAAGGAGAAGTTTCAGTATTTGAGCTACCTGAATGGGGTTCACTATCATAGCCAGACTCCGAGGATCTCATTTAGTGAGGTGGCGAGATCGATGGACCTTGATCTTGGTGATTAGTTTGCATAGCTTCTTGATCGAGATGAGAGAAAGATAATATAGGAAAATTATGGTCTTCGAGATGTGAAACATTAGGTTGGACAATAGATAATTGAGGGTTAGAATAAAGTGGATATTCTTCTATGTGCTCAAAAGGCTCTCCTTCATGAACAATTAGATCTAGAGTGCAATCATCTTTATTAGCATAATATGGAATGGATTCAGAGAATTGTACATCATAAGATACACAAGTCTTTTTCTTTTGGATCATAATACTTATATCCTTTTGGGTGTTAGAGTATCCAAGAAAATGCACTTAACGGACTTATGATCGAGCTTATCTCTATGTTGTTCAGAAATATGAACATAATAAGAACATCCAAAAGCTCTAAGATGTGAAATCGAAGGTTTCTTACTGGTTAGTCGCTTGATTGGAGAAATATCTTTAAGCACAATTGTTGATAATCTATTTATAATATAACATGTTGTTAGGACAGCATCGGAGAAAAAACTTTAGGCACATTCATTTGAAAAGTAATGATCTTGCTACCTCTAAGATATACTGATTTTTGCATTTAGCAACTTCATTTTGCTGCAAACAACCAGGACTATAGTCTGATGAAGAATACCATTCTCACACAAATAATTAGCAAAATTCTAGTTGACATATTTAATCCCATTATCGATCCTAAGAATTTAACTTTGCATCAAATTGTGTGATAACCAACTTATGAAAAATTTTGAAAGCATCAAAACATCACTTTTGGATTTTAATAAGTATATCCAAAGCACACGAGAAAAGTCATCAAAAAATTAATAAAGTTCTTAAAACTATAGTAAGATTCTACAAGTGCATAACCACAAACATCAGAGTGTATTAATTGAAAAGAAGAATCACATGAACTCTGATGATTATGATAAGGAAGGTGATGTTGTTTGGAGTAGAAACAACTCTTACAATTATTAATTAAAGATTTTAAAGAAGAAAAAAAACACGAAGAATATGATCAGATGGGTGATCTAAACAAGAATGCCATATCCCCTCATAACTATCATTTTTGCAACTGACTAGAGCACGAACATTCTGATCTAACAAGTAAAGCCCCTCTTTCTCGTGCCCTTTACCAATCATCTTCCTCATTGTCAAGTCCTGAAAGACATAATGATGTGGATAAAAAGTTACCGAACAATTATGTGTTTTGGTCAACTTACTCACAGATAGCAAATTTGAGGAAAAGAAGGGAAACATAAAATAGATGATGGATCAATGGAAGAAGAAATGTCAACATGACCAATTCCATGGACTTGGTTTTGTGATCCATCAGCAAGCATAACAAAGTGCTTACCAACTATAGGTTGCATTGAAGATAGACTAATAGAGGATCCTGTCATGTGATCTGTTGCATCGATGTCAATGATCTATGTTGATGGAGATGAATCTACTAGATATGCAGAGGCAGATTTACGTGATTCTAAGGGGATTCCTTTTATTGTATGCATCAAAAAGTTCAGAGAGTTTTCTAGTGAGGTCTGGGAACTTGCTTCTTTGAAGCATTGGCAACATTAGTGCTCTGTAAGATGGCCATGAAGATCCCGATATTTTCTTTGATATGACCCAACTTATTGCAATGGGAGCACTGAGGTCGATCTCCAGGTTCACAACCTCTACCGTGGCCACGTCCACGATCTCCACGCCTTCGAAAATTTGTGGAGTTAGAAACGAAGGCTGAGCGCTCATGAGTAGATGATTCAATTGGCTTCATAACAACTCTTCTCTTTTCTTCTCTTTGTAAGAGAGCGCATACATCATTGAGTGAAAGCAGCTCAAGTTGTATCAGAATCTAACTTCGAACAGTCTCATAGTTAGAATCAAGCCCTGCAAGCATTTCAAAAATCTGATTTTGCTCAATCCTTTTTCGAATAACTTTGGGATCTATGGAGATTGACACATAATAACTTAGTTCCCACCGCATTCCATGGAGATTTTCAAGATATTCGTTGAAGGTCTTGTCATCCTTATGAAAATGAGCAATTTCTTATTTTAACTGATAAATATGAACAACATTTTTTCCTGAATAAACTTCTGTTAATATATCCCAAACTTCTTTTATAGTAGTTAAGAATAAGAGGCCATTTCTAACATTAGACTCCATGAAATTGAACAACCAAGACATAACTAAATCATTATTGGACTTCCATCCATCATACTTGATATCGTCACTAGAGGGTTGAGGGATTTTACCATTCATATATCCTAGTTTTGATTTTCCACTTAAGAAAGGACAGCTGATTGTGACCATGATAGGAAGTTGTTTCTTCCATTCAACTTGAACGGCATTATCTACAAGCATGGATTCACCGGCATGCCTTGAACTTCTTGTGCAACTATGGCACCGACAGCATCATCCTTTGAAATTTGCCATTTGATTAAATTTGAGATTTGGAATGCTTGAAGATCATACTACAGATGTGCTGACTTTGCACTGGACAACTTAAATCTTCTCATAGAGAAGTGGGATGTAGCGGCAAAGTATTAATAGATCAGAAATTGCTCTGATACCATGAAAGAATTAAGAAGGATTGAAAATTATGAAAAAATTATTGAAAATTTAGATTAAAATGTTGAGGCTACATTCTTCCTCTTAATATAAGATTTATATGTGTTTACAAATATGAAAAATAATCAATCAATCATATACATATGGTAGGTGCTCAGTTTTCCTAACTATATTTAGAAGATTCTTCACAATCAGTCAATCTTCAATTAAGCCTTCAATTAATGCTATCTTCCTAACATAGCTTGGAAGAGTTATCAAATATTCAGTTATTTTTTTTCTTTCTTTTTTTAACTTGTACCTTTATAACTTGCTTATAGTAACACACATTCTCCTGTATTCCATGCAACAAAAATTTTACAATCCACCCATTATTCCTTGTGCCATTCAGCAAGATGGTACCCACTACTAACAAGATTAGATGGGAGTAAAGGTAAGACAAAAGTGGGGAGACGATTGAAACAACAAGGAAAAACCATAGGACACCTTGGGAGCATGAGAAAAGTAGATGAAGAAGGAACCCAGTAAATACTCTGTCCCTAGTGTTTTGAAATAGGTACACTCCCATGGTTAGGACATGTGAGTTTTTCATGAATTTCACAAGAATCCCCTGTCCATGATGCATAACTGGAATTTATTTTTGTGAACATTTTCTACTGTAAGAGGGCCAAATAAAGAAAATGACCCAAACATCCCAGACGTAAAGAAGATTCATCAAAACAACCTGCATGACAGCTGACAGAACAGAGGTTAAGCAAGCATAATAAATTAACATACTTCCCTTGGTACTAGCATACTGAACATGTTTATTAATCCCCAACTCTCGTCGATAATATTTCCTCCGCAGTAGGGCCGCCATACCAAGAGGATGAATTTCCAGACCCTGTCTATAGACTCTCTCAAAATTATCTTGTATAATGAATTCCATAAGCATCAGCCTATAAAAGGTACTTACATTGACCATCAAGACAATCATCAGTAGCCCAAGAAAATCTTCTTGTAGAGCCTTATTTGCCATGAAATCTGCAATCTAATTAGCTTCTCGAAAGATATATGTGATTTTATAAAAAATTACTACAAAATATTGATTATTAGTGATGGTAAAATATCGTCGTTAATAACCAAAAGCCATCGCTAATAGTTATAGCGACGGATGACCGTCGCTAATAAACCATCGAAAAAAAGTTGGATACTGAAGACCATTATTAGCAATGGCAGTTTCGTCGCTTATAATATTTTTTTGATTATTTTTAATTTAAATTAGATAATTAAAAATAGATTAGCGACGGCTTATTGTCACTAGTGGATCATCCGCCGTCGCTACTAATGAGGGACATATGTCAATTGAATGTGGTTTCAATATTTAGCGACCGCTTTACTCTGTCGCTACTAAGTTTTAGCTGCCAATAATAGTCGTTGGATACATATCAATTGTCTGTGCTTTGATGCCTTAGCGATGGTATTAGCATCGGATATGCCATCGCTAATAATAGATTTTTAAAAAAAAATTTAGTAATTATATTTATTAAATCTATTATAATTAAATTAATAAGTAATTATATTTACTAAAATTTGTTATAATTAAATTAACGATCAATATATATTTACAAACATTATAACAACTAACAATTAACTATCACCATCATAAATAAAAATTAATGTTATAAAAAAATATGAATTATCCAATTATACAAGATAACATTATTCAAATATCAAAATTAAATATATTATATCAAAACTAAAATAATCAATAGAGATTCTCCTCCTCTTTATGCTCCTATACGTCCTCTGCAGTAGTAGATGGATGAGAGCCGGATATCTCAGTATCTTGTAATAAAAAATAAATATTATTAATAACTTTAGAAGTAAATTAATGAAAACTATAAAACTAAAGTAATTGGTACCTCTTTCGCTTCAAGCCTAAATCTTTACGGAGGGATATATCTTGATATACTCTTTCGATTTTCGAATAGATTATTACAATATATTTCATTTGATAATACAGAGCTATAGACACCTCCGTCCTATCCATCAGATAGTTAGATTGAATTTTGACCTCCTAGGTATCCCTCATTCTTGCTTGAAGTCTAAATCATTATAGAGGGATATATTTCGATATACTCCTTCGATTCTCGAACAGATTGTTCTTATACGTTGCATTTGATGATATAGAGCTATAAACATCTTCAACCTATCTATCGGATGGTTAGATTGAATTTTGACCTCCGAGTATCCTCCCCCCCCGCTTGAAGCCTAAATCGTTACACATGGGTATATTTCGATATACTCCTTTGATTCTTGAATGGATTATTCTTACATATTTCATTCGATGATATAGAACTATAGACACCTCTGTCCATCCATCAGATGGTTAGATTAAATTTTGACCCTCTGGATATCTCCTCCTTTTATTAAATCTAAACTATTACGGAAGGATATATTCGATATACTTCTTCGATTCTCAAACGGATTGTTCCTATATGTTCTATTCAGTGATCCAAAGGTACAGACATATTTGATCCATCCATCAGATGATTAGATTGAATTTTGATTTTTTGGATACCCCTCCCTCCCGCCTTAAGTCTAAACCGTTACAGAGAGGTATATTTCAATATACTACTCCGATTCTCAATCGGATTGTTCCTACCCATCTCATTTCATGATACATACGTATTTACACCTCTAGCTCATCCATTGGATGGATAGATTGACTTTTAACCCCTAGATTTCTTTCTTCAACTTAAGCCTAACTATGTGAAGCTTCTAAATATAAATTTAAATAAGTAAAGAAATTTATTAATAGTGCTTGACTTACCTGCTGTGATAGCTATAAAAACAAGCTCAACTGATCATGCAGATACGATTTCTAGAGAATCTCAATAACCGCCTATTGGATGGCATCCCAGAAGTTCTGAGGTTGCTGGTAAAAACGTCTCTACAATACCTTCTCAACATATGTATCGCCTCACATATGGGCTGTCGAGGCCTGAAAGGAGGACGTCGAAAACCAGCGAGCTGCTGGAGGGTCAAAGTTATGTCTGAACCCTATGATCCAGCTCCTACTCACCCCTTCGGTGGCCTTGAGTCATCCTTTGGGATCAAAAAGGGGTTGAGAGGATGGGTCCTCGTCGTGTCGTGCTACGATGTACTCTGTATAATCCGTCTATACAGTTTAAAAATTTATTAGTGTTATTATACATATTAGTATATATAAAAATTTAATAAATAATATTTAAGTTACTGCGATCCATCTGGACCTAGAATCTAAGTAATCATCGATCCTTCTAGATTGATGTGTGGCCTCCCACAACTACAACCACAATGTCTATAATAAATAAATAGTAAATTAAGTTAATAAAATATACTCATGATCAATTAAATATGAGATTAGTATAAGTTTAGAATTTTTATCAATCTATCTGCTATAATATGTGTGCCAATGGAGCTACTGGTGTGCTTGATTGGATTCTACTGGATGGTTCGATTCTGTCAAGCCCTTTGCCGTCTACTAGAGTAGTCTTCACTACTTCGCTGGTCATGGAGGGCCTCCCATACGTTCTCCCGCATCTAGTGATCCATGAAAGATTTTTAGTCTGATGGTGACTCGAAACTAGAGAACTCCATGATGGACATCCCATCTCGGAGTCTACATGTGGCCACCTCCTTGAAGGTTTGACGGCCAGCCTCCTCATCATGAAGAGTCTCGAATCAGTAGTATTCCTGTAATTAGAAGTATATATTAATAAATAGAATATAAATATACCATAAATTTAAAAATTAAATATTTTTGACTTATCAAGAACATCATTATGTGCCATCTGCATT
>KE505079.1:421872-454370 GCA_000441515.1 Elaeis oleifera
GTTCATTCTCAAAAAAAATCATGGAAATGGAATCAAATACTAGAATAAACATTTAAAAAAATCAGGAGAATATTTTCTTCTTACAAAGATCCTTGGTCAATAGATCTGATGGTGGCAGTGGCTTCCCAAGATCCTTGATCGAGTATAAAAGATTCTAAATAAGCATTGTTTGTGCCTCTTACTACTGACGCTAAGCAAATTAGCATTGTAAAAGACACCAAATTATTTGTAATGCATATAAACGCCATTAGAATATGATGCTTATAAAAAGCGTCGGCAATGTATTGCATGAAGAAATATTTGATGACCCTAGGAGAAGCATTAGCATGTTAAAGTCGACAAAGCCCCTTTCTCCTATAGTGGCAGGTGACTTTTTGATTTGTGAAACAAGTCTACATCTAATAAACAAACTAAAAGTTTTCTCTCTGATAACTTTGATAGGAAGTATTTAAGTGCAGCTGATGCTATACTTAATATTTAATTAATTAAAAATAATAACAATATAGTTTCGAATCAATCTTATTATGTTGAGAAATAGTTATAAATGGTTTAACTATTTTGATTGTAGACTTGTGTTTACTACTTTTATGCCTATGTGAAGTTTTGTACAAATAAAGGAGAAGGAATTAACCAATCTAAATATGCTTAAATAAATGGATCTTTGAACTACCTAGCAAACTATAAGAGTCGTTGGATTATACAGGTCTCCCTAGCTACCATTCTTAAGGGATTCAATGATGCCAATTAGATCTCAAACTCAGATGAGGCTAAGGCTACAAGTGAATATGTGTTCACTTTTTGAGGAGCTGGTATCTCTTGAAAATCCTCTTAGCAGTAGTAACTCATGACTCACTCCACTATAACTGAGTTACCGGCCTTTGAGACTACTAGCAGAGAGGCAGAGTGGCTAAGAGATCTTTTAGCAGATTAGCCACATGTGGCCATAAGAATAACATGTCATGGTGCATGTAGGTTTAAGCTCTCTTGATGTCATGATCTTCATGTGCTCTATTTAACTCATCCTATTTTTTATGATTTTAAATATGCTATTCTAATAAAATTTGATCTGATTTTATCACTTGTGAAGCCAGATCTTTCTCTAAAGATAGTGCCTTAAGACATGCCTTGATCAATAAGCTTTCTTATCTCTCCATTTACTATTATTCTTCCTAGCCACCTCACTTTATTTATCTTTCATTTTCCAACAAGAAAAAATTCTAGAACAGTGCAGTCAAAGCTTGAGCTTTCAAATAATAAAGTTGAGATATTGACACAACAGAATACTACTATTATGAAACACTTGGTGTACTTTCAGTCCCAATCCAAATGGACACATCATTTGCTTATATGCTAATGAAACTTCTACTTTCACTTCAACGCAGATGGGTCAAATCAAGTTCAAGTGCAACACAACTCATCACTAATATGAGTTGGTTTTGATCCTAAAATTCAGATCAGAAACTCCAATTTAATTAAAAAGTTACTTTGATTGGGAAATGGTTTGATTCTGGAGTACATATACTTGTTAAATGGAATAAACCCATGTTTCAAAGATAATATTTTGAGGGTAAAAGAAGGAGGCTCTGCCTTGTGGTGCAACTATCAACCCTTCAATCCATGTAAAATAAATTAAAATGTCTCTCTCTTGACCAATGAGCCCGCAGTTACCCATAGAAGTACAGCATGTACGTAATTACTCATGCAAATCAATTTGCATGGTCAAATCCATCATCTTGACTTTTTTTTTTCAAAGGAGGAATATGGATTTGGATCAACTTCTAGCAATCTCAAGCCCACTTGCATTCCTAATCTAGAAGAAAACATAAATGAGCTAAGACTTAGCTAGCATTTTTTAGCATATTTTAGAATTTATCATGTAAAAGGTCTAGACCTTAGAGCAGTCATATTTTGACCCTATTAGGGTGCATTAAGACTATTGCCAACATATAAAACCTATCTTGCTAACATTTTCATAGAAACTTTTCAAATGGATACTCAAATAATTGTCTACCTCGCTGTTATTGTATTTATCTAGCTTGATCGATAAGCATCTTTTCCGTTGCGTCATGCATGGTTGGACCATGTGAATGGAGATCAAACATCCATGTAGAAATTTCCATGCATGCATTAGAAGAGAGCCTCTTTCCATACACATGTCATCTATACGTAATGCTGATTGCTGAATCAAAACCAAGTAGCCTATTGCGCTGTCATAACTTACTACGAGTCACCATTAGATCTTAATTAAATTGGTCAGATGATTGGAACACCCACCATATTCCATCTAATGTGAATACATCCGGTCATGCCGAAAATAAATATCTCGAAACCAAGATGATGTCGATAAAGTGGTCTTATCTTTAACCAAAGTCTCATGCATGCATAATCTAATCAACAAACTAAAGGAAGAAAACCAAGATTCCAAGCTAAAGGTCCTTATCAAAGACCACCACCAAAGCTATTAACTCATGACGCAAGAAAGATAGCATACTTTGTATGAGTTGCATTCATACACCGTATAAAATTCTTCTAATGATGTATGGATCTTAATTAGCTTCTACATCATTTGCTTCACAGAATGATACCAATGGGTACCATACTTTGTGAATGGAGCTCCCATGATGCTAATTGGTAAGATAAATTGGTTCCTTATCACTACCAACCCTTCGATACAACTTGTTTAATCTAACTTCTATCTAGAGTTGTTTTTATTATTTCTAGAGCAATAACTTATGGTTGATCGTTATGGTTTCCATTATATATACTTTTGAATATCCTCTTATTGTATTGGATGAATAATTAATTTTGATACTTGGATGGTTCATCCTTAAAAATCTAGGTCCAAAATAATTATAGTATAGGGCAGCTTTCTCTCCTTTTCTCTCAACCGTTTTTATTATGTCCTTTCCAAACAATTGGATTTACACTTGTCTGTAATTTAGTATTGAGATCTAAATTATATATTTAAGATCCAACAGTTCCTTTCATGCTATGGTTATAGAAATTGGACTTTGTACATTTAAGTGGCCTCTAGCCACATGCCCTTTATTTAGAGTGGTCCAAATGAGATGTTGGTCACCTTTCACTCTATGACCACCTGTTTTAAATCAACGAAGGACAAGATATACACACCAAGAGCTGGGAGTTGTTAGGTGGTCCTCTCTCTTTTAACCAATCCAAATTCCATCCATGTACATCTCCAAGAGCTCACAATCTGTGAAGACCCACATTCTATCCAATATACATTGCACAACGGTGTCCACCAACACAGCTCACAAACTCATATAATAACTTGTGGGACTCTTACCCTAATCTCGCCGCCACCCATATGCACAAGTCCCATGGAAGCCCATAAAAAAAAATCTATAATTAGCTTGCGGGTCTCAGCCGCCGCTGCCACCACGTCCTCTACCGCACTGTCCTCTGCCGCACTATCCATCCTGAAAGGCGACTCATTCAAAGAGGTATATTTACGGCATAAGTGTGTACTTTATGTCATAAGGTTGAGTATGCATCCGATTGAAATTGAAATTAAAATCAGAATCAGAATAGTGATATTTTTAATATAATTAATTATATTAAATTAAATTAAATAAATTTAAATATTAAAAAAAATAAGAATTGAGTTTTTAGAGATTGGAGGCATATTTTTATTCTTTTCTATAATCATAACACAAATGAAACTTCTTTTATCCAAATAGCTGGAACGAGGATCGCACATTTTCATTCCTATTCTAAAATCCAACTCTCGCCATCCAAACATGCTCTAAATTCAATTGTCTCAATTCTCTGATTTTTCGTTATGACTCCTAAAAACTTTAGATTGAGAATGATCCCCTTCCCAATTAATTTTCTTGATTGTTCTTTTGGAATCAATATAATAATAATAAAATGATATACATATATTAAGAATGGCATTCCATATCCTGCAACACCACATGTCAAGTTTTTTTAATTTTTATTCTTTTTATCATCCACCATGTGTCCACTCTATATGTAGCGCCATTCTTTCTTCGTCCCTCTCGCAAGAAGAGAAGGAAGCTATATTTGCCGTCCCTTTCGTCTCTATCATCATGTCGATCTTTCTCTCTATTTTCGCTAGTGCTGTCCCAACCACCATCGCGATCGTCGACGGAGTTGGCACTCCATCTGAATCTATCAGTGTCGTTTCGGTGGATCCAGCTCCGAAATCAAATCCAACGTCGCCTCGGGGCACAAAGCTGAAGCCCCAGTAATAGTCACGCCACCCTCCTCCTCGCCACCATCCGACGGTGAATGACACGATACATCAGATCGATGATAGAGGATACTGGCGATGTTCGATTGGATGGTGGAGAAAAGCCTTGACGGCTTAGGGAGTGTGGAGTCGGGGTCGGGGAAGAATGGAGTCAGGGAAGAGTGGCGTCAGTGAAGTGGCCCCGATGAGTCCTCATCTCAACTGCTGAGAGCCGAAGAAAAGGAGGAAGGGGAGGAGATGCCAGTGATGCGACGGTGGGGCGGCTTTTGGAATCGTGGCGCCAAGGTGTGATTCATTTTGAATTTGGATTTATTTGATCTGATAGGATGCGATTTCTCATCAGAACGATTTTGAGACAGCGTCGAATTCCATTAAATTGAAACCTTCCTTATCTTCCTCGGTCTCCACAAGCAATTCCCATCGGAGCTTGATATGGGTGATATTGGAGAAAAGCTCAAAGAGTACACCATCATTAAAGAAGGGAGGTCGAGATCCTCTTGCATTCCAACAACAGAGTCTTCTATAACAAACCTAGGTGCCAGTTTTCATCCCTTACCTTTTTCTGATTTTTTTTTATAATGGTTTTCTAGCTATTTTTCTGTTGTTTGGGATATTTCTTTGGTTGGTGTTGCTAAAGATCAATCCTTTTTGCTTGGCTTTATCATATTGTTAAACAAATTATTTCTTTTTTTGGGTAGAATGGTCCTTTTTCATTGATACCATTATAAATCTATGGTTAGATGTTAAACTAATTCTATTGTTCATAGCTTAGAAAATGATGTTCTTTGGAATTTTCTTATTTGATAACTATTGAAATAATCTTATCAGTATTTTTCTAATAGTGAGCTCCGTATCAAATGTGAAACAAATGAAAATGCATTAGTGTTTCCACCCAAATTTTAATTTAGGTGGACATCAACTAAGATTTTAGGAACAATAGTATTTCTCTCCCTCCTCTCTTTATCTCTTTTAGAATAATGCTCAACAAAGCATGGGATGAGTTCTCTCTTCTTTGACGGCCAAAGAACACAAACTTGGAGGATGGCTTGGATTTTGTGTTGGGTACTTATCATGTGTTTTCCTTAAATTTTCTATTATTTTTTCATTTTCAGCCCTTTCAATTGGATGGGAGGCTTGGATTTAAATTGTATCCTGTGCATCGCACAGGTTATATACTAGTGTATTGAAGTAATCTAATTTTATCATTCTTTTAAAAGTCAAATGTTAGAAAATACGTTTCAAGATTCGGTCCATATTGAACCCACAACGAGGTCCAAGACAACGAACGGAGTCCAACCAGCCCAAGAATAACCCAAACGGAGAAGATATGTGCAAAAGAAGGTTCGGAGCGGTGGCACGATGCAAGAGGCGACGGCGATCGGTGGCGGGCCGGCGGTGGTGCAGTCGGGCCCGACGAAGATGCATGCTCGTGCACTTGGTTCAATGCGCGGGTGGGCCCAATGCGGGTGCACTCATGGGCCGGCCCACCATGCACAGGCACCTAGGCCCAATGTCCCTGTGTGGTCCACTGTGGACCGCAGGGCGCTAGGCGGTCTATGGGACCGGCGTGGATCGAACACGCGGTCCACACATGTTTCAGGCTATTTTTTGCGCAAGCTGACGGTTCGATCGCAGCTGATCACAATCAGACGGCTGAGGTTGATTCTTGAGTTGAATCAGGTGATTAGTTGCCCTGATGTGTGCGATCGGATGGCTCTGGTGCGAGCCGATCATGATCGGACAGCCACAAGTGATTCTAGGCTTGATTGGGATTATGTTTCCTAGTGTAACAGTGTTTTGGAGTTTCTGGAGTCTATATAACTCCGATTGATGAGCCGTCAGTTACGTTGGGAAGCAGGTGACATCTTGAAAATACAGAAAAGCTTTAACAGAGGTTTCAGAGAGCTTTTGTAAGGGTTTTAAAATTTTTTCTTGAGAGATTCTTATACAAGAGTTGAGTGGTGAGTTCTTCTTATATTAATTTTATTTTATTTTCTCATAGTAAAGCTTGCATGCCCCATGGAGTTAGGCTTGAGGCTGGTCCATGTATTTGTATTGCATTTTTTATTTTGTTTCTTCTTTCTTCCTACTACACCATGTGGTACCGAATCTTGGTGTAACAATTGATATCAGAACAAGATGATGCTAGAGCGTAGATTACAGCGGTGGTGATCAAGATAGAAGATAGAAAAGATAAGCACAATCAAGGTGGAGATCAACAGATTTGATGAAAAAAATAATTTCTCCTTGTGGCAAGCGAGGATAAAAGACGTGCTCATCCAGCAAAAATTGATAGATGCTCTCGTGCGATGAGAAGCCGACCACTATGAAGGTACAGGATTGGAGGCGGCTCCAGATGCAGACAGTGAGTACGATCCGTTTGTATCTAACGAATGAGATGATGATCCATGTGCTTGACGAGACTTCTCCAACGATACTATGGTCGAAGCTCGAGGAGTTGTACATGGCAAAGTCTCTCACCAACACTCTCTTCCTCTGGAGGTAGTTCTACCAGCTGCGGATGACTAAGAGACAGAGTGTGCAGGAGCATCTCAGCCACTTCTAGAAGATCCTCACCGACCTCTTCAGTGTTGACGAAAAAGTTAAGGAGAAGCTCAGGGCGCTGGTCTTGCTAGCATCGCTTCCCCCTTCATATGAGTCCTTGATGACTGCTCTTCTAGTAAAAAAGAGCACCATCAAGATGGATGAGGTCACCGCGGTGATTCTCCTGAATGAGATTTTTAAGAGGGAGAACCCAGCTTCGAGCTCAGGCGGCAGCTCAGCTTTGGTGATTTCTGGAAGAGCTGGAGGCAGCAGACAGGGCGACAGGAGATCACAGTGAGGGCGGTCCAAGTCCAGGATGAGAGACCTGAGCAAGATCAAATATTAACGGTGTGATGAGTTGGGACATTTAGCCAGAGATTACTCTCAACTCAGAGATCGGATGAGGGCTACTGCAGTGACGGTCAGTAGCGACTCAGAGGGTGATGCCCTAGAGATATCTGACGAGGTATCTACTTCTTTCCAACATTGGATTTTAGATTCTGTATGCACCTATTATGTATATTGCAGAGAGGAGTAGTTTGACTCTCTGGAGAGTAGTGAGGATACTGTTTATCTGTCGGATGGATCAAGCTGTGTGATTAGAGGCATCGGGACGGTCAGCTGGAGAACACATGATAGTGCAGTAAAAAGATTGGGGAGGTCCGATACATACCCAATTTAGATAGAATCTTGTCTCACTGAGCAGATTGGATTCGAGAGGCTATAGGATGGAGTTAATAGAGGAATCCTGAAGGTGTTGTGCGGTGATAGGATTGTTCTGGAGGAGAAGAAAAGATGAGAGGACATTACTATCTGGTGGGGAGCCCAGTGCGAAGTAGAGCTTCAGGAGCCAGGAGGAGCTCAGAGCGAGGTGGAGCTCTAGGTGGAGGTGGATCGGGCACTAGATGGAAGACTCGGAAGGACGAGAGGCGACGTCGCAGAGTGAGATTTCTATTACTACAGGATGATATCCCGAGCGGATCTTGGTCAAAGTGGACACAGCCCATGACGGACGTGGGATCGAGCGGCCTAACTCAACTCCCACGTTTGCCCATCTATGAGACAACAGACATGCCCAGGGCATGGGTGTGAGACGAATCACAGGCTTTTAGAGATAGGTGGAGACCAAATATCAAGTCGAAGTGAAGATTATTAAAAATATGCCTTAAGATTCGGTCCATATGAACCCCACAACGAGGTCCAGGATGATGAACGGAGTCCAACGAGCCTAAAAACAGTCCAAACGGAGAAGATACATGCGAAAAAAGATTCGGAGCGATGACACGGTGCACGAGGTGGTGGCGGCTGGTGGCAGTCGATGGTGGTGCAGCCGGGCCCAGTGGAGGCACGCATGCGCAGGCACACGGGCGCGCACACCGACCGGCCCAGCGCGCACGGGCACCCAGACCCAGTGTCCCTGTCCGGTCCACCATGGACCATGGGGCGCTGGGCGGTCAATCGGACCGGTGTGGACCGAACATGAGGTCCACGCACGGTTCAGGCTGTTTTTGCATGATCCAACGGCCCAAATCGTAGCCAGTCACGATCGACAGTTAAGATTGATTTCGAATTTGATCAGGTGATCAGTGGCCCTAATATGCGCGATCGGACGGCTCTGATGCGAGCCGATCATGATCGGACGGCCACAGGTGATTCTAAACTTGATTGGGACTTTATTCTTAGTGTAACAGTGTTTTGGAGTTTCTGGAGTCTATATAACTCCGATTGACGAGCCGTCAATTGCGTTGAGAAGCTGATGATGTCTTAGAGGTACAGAAAGGCTTCAACAGAGATTTCAGAGAGTTTTTATGAGGATTTTGAGATTTTTTTAAAAAACTCTTGTACAAAAATTGAGCGGTGAGTTTTTTTATATTGATTTATTTATTTTTTATAGTAAAACTTGCACATCCCATAGAGATAGATTTGAGGCCGATCAACGTATTTGTATTATATTTTTATTTATTTTATTTTTTCTTACTACACTGTGTGGTGCCTTTGCGCAGCACCAAATGCCAGTCCAAATAATAGTCTATTCCCAATAGCATTATTTACATGCAATTTCTTAATAAGAGTCTTTGTAAAACTTGAAAGCCAGATGACTAGCAAACAAAGTGATTGCTTCTTAGATTAAGATTTCACTCGAATTATTAGATGCAAAGGTATTGCTTGGTTAGGTTTGTTGGAATATTTTACTTTGTAATTTTTTTTTCTCTTGATTAACTAACTAATAGTTTTACTGGTTTAATTTATTATCTAATCCTTCTAATAGAAAAATAGAGTTAATCTTCTATTAATTAGTTCTGAGTTCAACAAGGTACCAGCATAAAGCTCTCCATCTTGCTTTGTAATACTATTAAAATGTTAGTTCTGGCTATAAGTTTGGATTAGGTCATATGATAGCAAAGATTGATCTAGATCTTATCAAAACTTGACAACTGGTGTAATCTAGGTGTAAATCCTATAATAGAGACAATTTGCATTGAGATTTTCTTTAAAAAGGGTCTCAAGATTAATTCACGCCTTACATGAACATCAACACAACTATTTAAAGAACTCATATTTCATTAATGGTTCTTCATATCCTGTGCAAAGAAAAATTGGTTGCGAGTAAATATAGCAAGATAAGAACTATGAACTACTGGAATTTTTTGTGGTCTCTTGAACGCCATTTGCTTTGTACCTAAAAGAAACATCATTATGTCTAGGAATCACTCTTTCCTCACGCCAAATGCTGTACATGAGTAGATGAAGTGGCCTCACAGCTGGGGCAATGAAAATTTGGAGGGGATATTTGGTTCGTAACCGAAATCAGAATAATAATGAAAATCGAAATAATTTGAAATCGGAACGGTCAAATCTTCTAAAGCGTTTGGTTCGTAATCAGAATCAGAATCGAAATTGAAATGAAAAATTGAATCCATAGAAGAGAGTAGGGATTGAATTCTATATAAATTGATCCATTCCATCTCGAAATCGGAATCGAAATGAAACTTTTTCTAACCAAACGGTTGGAATAGGAGTCATCCATTCCGATTCCGATTTCAAACCCCCAATCTTTCCAACTAAACATCCCTCGCAATGGTATAAAAATAAAAAAATAAATTTAAGTGCAGAAGATCCTCTCTCCCTCGAAAAGCGTCTTTTAGATTTAAGTGCAGAAAATAAAATCATAAGATCCGGCAGTCGGGCTTATCGCTGTGAGGCCCGTCCTTTGACCACAACAGTGATTATATAACATGAGGTAGTATATACACGTAAGTAGTTACCGAAATGGTGTGCTATAAATATAGAAATATAATTCTCAATGAGAACCTTTTGATTAAATTAAACATCTATCGTTTACTTTATCTTTAATTTATTATTATTATTATTTTTAATTTCTTAATTTATTTATCTAACTCTACCATGGTTTATCTATAGTCATTAATCTAGAACCGTAGCTACAACTGTAACTTACCTTCTCCTCTTTCGAGTAGACGGTGCCATGGTAAAAATTCTTAAATTTCAAAACAAAACATCAAGATCCATACTACCATTCTTTCCCTGCGGAGAATCCAGTGCCAACATTAATCCATGTAAGACAGTTATCGTGCATCTTAAGATACGTCAACATCTTCTTGGTCAATAAAGCCAATTATATGCATCCAAAGCGCCACCCGACTAGAGATCGGCAATTGGAGTTTTCTATAGTGTTTTATTGTAAGTATATAAGAAAGTAGGTACATAAAGTTCTTAAAAAATTAGGTTTTTTAATAATATCTGGGTTTAGAAAGGAAAAGACAGAGCTTGCAAAATAAATTGCCTCACTTTCATATTTGAGATTTGGATCATTATTGCTGAACCTTTTCCCTCAAAGAAGGGGCAAAGGAGGTCCCACCTATAATCAGAGGTGGTTAGGAATGCATTACGGCCAGAGACATGGCAAGGCTCAAAAGTTGCAGGTTATAGAAAAGTCGGCAGTCGGTTGAGCATTTCCCTCACTTGGCTACAAGTGTTCAGATAAGAATCCAATGTTTGCACAAAGCATTGGAGTCAATCTTGCAAGCACCATCATACAGCAAGAACCAGTGCACCCAAATGCGTTTCTACAGTGTTGTTGTACTCCATTGCATCTTTTTTTCAGACAGCAATGAAACACTTTAGGTAAGATGTATTGTAGACTAATACTGAAAAATTATTACATGCACAGCTTGCATGACTATATTCGTGCATGCCACCGATTACTGTGGTATATTACAAATAGACATGAAGGTGTCATGGATAATATACATTCGGATCTATATCCGAATATTCAAATTTATCGATAATTTTATATAATTTATACTATACTTATTAATTTTTTAAAAATATATAATTATATAATATATTGTTAGTTTGATTTTTCATCTATTTAATTATATTTTAATTTATAATTCGTAAATTTAATTATCTAATTTATATTATAATTATATTCATATTTTCGATATTCCAATTATATGCATATCTATTTAAATAATACAGATATAAATTTGTATCTGAATAATATTTATATTTATCAGATAAAATAATATAGAAATGAATATACTGATATCCAATCTATATATAATTTCAACCTAAATTGCAGTTGGCCATCATTGAGACAAGTGTACGATGCATGGAACCCACACATACATCTTAATGATCATTGCTCATGCATGTAATAATTTTTTCAACTACTGATCCACTACTAATCCTTCCAAAAACTAATTGATTGATGATATTATTGTTGTCCTCACAAAAAAAAAAAAAAATAAATAGATTTTTGTTAGATTATTGTATTTTTATCCTTGAATAAATGCATATATAAAAATGTTGTTGTTAGAGAATATTTGTGTAATAGCTTAGTAAAGTTTAAAATAAATTATTTCTATTAAAAATTATAAATACTACAGTAAATAAAAAAATAAATAAATTTCTAAACAAAAGTAGCTTCTTCTTCTTCTTCTTTTTTTTTTTTTTTTTTAACAGCAAGTGAAGAATCCAAGTTACAGGGATAAATACAGAGAGCTACATGCGATAACCAACGGTGGGGTAGCCGAGTAGAGTACGTATCGCTGTGGAAAGAAGGGTCAAACATGACCGGCGGCGTCGGTCAATGCTTCTTCTCCTCTTCTCTTCATCGCCTTTCTCTCCTTTCGGTTTATTATTATTCCTCTGATTCTCCTCGCCCTTCTCTTTCTTCTCTCCAAGGGTATCTTAGCAGCCCCTCCGAGACCAAGAATCCCTCATCTTTTCGAGCAATTCCACTTCCCGGATCGGGAAAGGAGGGGCCGGAAGTCGCTTTTGTTGCCCTTTTGAGGAATCTATCCTCTTTTTGGATCTGCAAGCATCCACATGGCGGTGAGTTTTTTGGGCTTCTAATGGGTATCTCTGTATGTGGGATTGTTTGTTTCGTTGCTAAAATCTGTGCGAAATGAGAAAGGTGCAATCTTTGAGTGTTTTTTCTGAGAATTAATTGTCTGTTTTGCTATTCTAAGTAAGATGTGGGTTGCTCTTGTTGGTGTTTTCATGTGGATTTTTTAAGAAGTTGGTTAGTTGATGGATTTTGTATCGTATAGTGATAATTTCTCCAGGATTTTGTGGAGATTTTAGTTCTCTGTGGCGTGAAGTGAAGGTTTTGATGTGGGCTTATGATGTCTCGTTATTTGAAGGTGTGGAAAACAGGAATTTTGAGGGGTCTGACAGCTTCTTTTTGTCTTTTCTCTTTGTTTTTTGGTTTGTTTGTTTATAGTAATTTTCTCTAGAGGGCTTTGTGGTGATTTCAGCTTTGTTTTCATGAACGAAGGTTTTCCTGGTTGAATTGGATACAAGCGATCTTTCTTCATCTTTCCTTTTTTGCACGGGAACAGATGAAGGAATCTGGATTAGTGTGTTCTTGGTTGGTTGGGGTTTATTGGTAAAGGTGGTGTTTTGGATGGTGAGATAGTTATTATGACCAGTTGGTTCCTGTGCACCTGGTTATATTAGCTTCTCAGTGCTTAGAACTGGTTTTAGCTTTCACTTGTTGGGATGAAGATTAAGGAGAAAAAAGAAATTTAGGGTTTTGGTTTGATCTCAGGGCCGTGTGTTGATAAGTGGTAACAATCTCTAGATGTAAACATTTTGGATTTGTTTTGGAAGATGGACATGGGTTTGGGCACATGATTTTGCTCCTGTTGACAATCTCTGCTTATTTTGATCTTTCACCTGTCTTGTTTCAGTTTTAGCCTGCATTTAGTGATTTCTTGATTACAAATTTTTGGTTTTCATATATGAGGCACTAGGAATTTGGAGTTTTAACATTTTTGATACCCTGTTCTCCTTTTATCTGGATTTGCAAGCTCCATTTGTTCAAAATGCTTTCTTGAAGAGAGGAGAATCGAGATTATTGAGTTTGAGATGGATCACGACTCAGAACTTTGGGAATTATGGATATCTGGAATGCGGCATAATGATCTATCTTGTGTGAGATGAGGAACTTATATTCTGTGATGTAAACACTAAAGATACTATTTGAAAAGAGAAAAAAAGGAAGGTCAGCTGCAATATGAAAAAGAATAATAGGGGAAAAAAATTGGTTGCCCAAATGATGTTCCATGTGTAGATATGACTTCACCCCAGTATGACATTCAGGATAAACGAAGAATTTAGGCTGTTTTTAAGATGAAGATGTGCCAGCGAATGAATCAACTGTTTTTTGTCTTATCAATTTATGCAATTTAATGTGCAAAGATCATACTCTACATCACAAGTTCACAACCTTCTGAATATCTAGTTCATTTAAGAGCAGTGTAGGAAATTGTAGTGTGCCAACTCTTGGTAGGAGCCCAACTTAAATCATGATTCACTTCCCAACCACTATTGTTGCTTATCACTTTTAATAATTTTGATGTACCCTTAGTATACATCTTTTTTCCTTAATGCCTAGCAATTGCTAGAACTCCTTTTATAAATTAACTGAGCAAGAAAATAACCTTCATCTTTGATTTGTCCATTTGCATATTCAAATATGTTCTCCATCATTGCTGTTATTTTTTGAAAGAGCTCTTTGCTACATAAGGTTTATATCATGTTAGTTAATGCAAGTTTATACATTTCTTCATGAAAGTATTGGTTTTAGTGGGTTTTCTTCTTTTTTGTGGCATCATCTTAGAGCTTGAGTGTCGACATTTTTAGAAGTTAAATGGTTAGGATTTTAATCATTCTGTCCATGTCATATAAGATCAATCAATCAATGCGACTTAGCTATGGTTACCCATATGTGATAGTCACCTTTTTATTCAGGTTAGACTTGTTAAACTTCTGCATTAAGGGGTTTCATTCATTTTAAGCTTTTCTTTTCTGAACCGTGTTTTAAAATACTGTGCATGATGCCACACATGCAGCAGCACATGTGGATGTAGTCCCTTGACTGCACCACATGGTTACGGTATACCGTTACACTGCTAAGGGCCGAAAAGTTGGTCTAATTAGCAATATGGAACTGTATATGTGGTTCAATTAGCATTGTACGTCTGCATATGTTGTCCACTTAGCATTTTGAGGCCAATTATATGGCCTGCTCTTACAGGGGCATGTGCAAATGGAGCATTTTCAAACAGATAGCTAGGTTAGATTGGTTTCAGTTATGTTGTAAATAATTATTATTAGCATTAAGCACTAAGTAATAAACACTAATTATTAGCTATTATTGTTTACTAATGTTGGTATTTTTAAAAAATATTATATCATTATTTTTAACTGTGCTTAATGTATTTATTATTTTATACAGTTAAAAAAAATACTAAACGCATGTGCTTTTGTGTATGCAGCATGCATACCGTATATTCACAATGGGGTCCCTTAGCCTCTTCAATATTGCAACTGTTTTCCAAAACACTATTTTTTAGTGAAGTTTGTCATTCATGAATCATTTATGCAGTAATCTTTGTAACGTCACCTGTAATAAAGGCCACTATCACTCTTAGACTAGATCAAAATTGAACCATTACCTTCTAAAGTTGAAAGGAGATAGACTGACATTAATTGTGTCAGGATGCACTAGGACATGACCATAGTTGGCTCAGTGAACCATCCATGGCAACAATCTTTCCTAGCTCTTTGGACCAAGTATTTATTGGTCTCAAACAAAGGGAAGCTTCCCACTCCAAGTGAACCCTTGGCTTGAAATTTCTAATTATGTCCACTTGCTAAACATAATGCTTTCTATTATAAAAGAAATGGTAAATCATAAAACCAAGTAGCTACGAAGATCTTAAAGAAACTGAACCTGAATAACCAATCTAAAAATTTGCTGATGAGATATTGTGGGCAATAAAGTAGTGGTGCTCTTGTTTCCCTTTGTTGTTCTTTTTCTTTAGGGGAGGTGGAGCTCACCAAGTTCATTCTGCTCCACATTCCTTGGCCCTTCCAAGTGTCTGAGATAAATGTAAACTTCAGCATCCCCAACCCCGCTATGCTTACTGTCTGTTTTTGCATTCATCATGAGTGTTTCCTTTTAAGCCATCCTACCCCATGCCTATTTCTCTTAAAACCCAGAAATCTCACATCTTTTAAATTTCTTTTTCTTTTTTTTTGGCTTACATATCTCCTTTGTTTCGATCATCTTTTCCGAAGTTTTAAGTGTAGGCTGAAATTGATCCATTTCAGCCAATTTTGACTAAGACCAATCCATTTCGTCCAAAATGGTTTGGTTCCACCTGGAATCACTCCAAAATTAACTAAAACTTTTGATCGCGGTCATTTTTGGTTAGTTTCAGTAGGTCTCAACTGTAGCAAATTTGATTATTTTGGCTGATTACATAAGTTTTGGCAGTTTGGAGTGAAACAAACTGTTCTTTTTTTCTCCTGGAGAAATAGATATGCTTATGCTTTATTTATTTTCTTGTTTTTTGAATTTCGTTTCTGCATTTTTTTTTGCTAATTAAAACATATTGGTTTATGTGGTTTTTTTCTTGGTGCATAGATTTTTCTTTCCTGAAAATTAAACATTAAAATAAAATGTTTCTTACATGGAAGGGTTTTTTTCTTGCTTAGATAGGTGCTTAAATAAAATAGAATGGAACATGTTTAGGTGAGTTCTTTCTTGCTTAGATATGTTACCAAAATATTCACTCTTATGGTACTAAATAGGCATGTCTAATTACATTTGTAGACTTATCTTGTTAATTTATGCTTGACTGAGTGATATTTGGTCTTTGCACTTAATAGATTAGTAAACTATTCTAGATACTTAATGTCTTACACTTAATATAGCTAAATTTCAACCTAAAACTACCCAGCCAAGTAATTTATGATCTAGATAATAGAAAATGCAATGAGATGGTGTGAAATAACTTGCCTTGATTTCCTTTTTTCTGTTTTTGGAATTTTTTCTTGACTTTTTTGGCCAAAATTTCAAAACTAGGAGTGAAACTATGGAACCAGGAAAATTGCCGAAATCAGAACTGTACGTGGGGAATCCAAACTGAAACCAAATTAAGTTTAAACTTTGATCATCCAAATCTTTGACTTGCTAGAAGTACTATTTTTTTTTCTCTTGTTGGAATTTGGCAAGATAAAAAGGATAGCAAGGTTCGCTGTACTAGTTAGTACCATACCATACCAAGCATATTGTACCATAATGGTACCGAACTGGTATATAGTCTTGTACTGTATGGGGACCGACACTCGATATGCCTCGTTGTCTTATACCATACCACATACTGATACTGTAATAAGATGGTATCTATATAGGGTCAGGTATTGAGATGTCGAACATATAAGGATGGCATTTCATTTGGACCTTTTAAATTCCAATGATGACTCTTAAATCATGCAAATTCATTTCTAGAAGCCATAGGATAATAATATTATATTAATTTTAGTTTTAGATAACAATATTGTATTGAGTTTTATTTAAATCTAATCATATTAGAAGACCTTGACCACCATTAGTTGATGAGATCCACCAAAATTTTCTCTCCCTCTCTCAGGCATACATATGCTTGCACAAATTGAGATTTCATGATTGAAAATCTGTTGTTATTTGATTGAATATGGTTGTCTATCATATTGTTATAGTGGGAACTGTACCATTTCAACTTCATTCTAGTTTTGAATCCACAATATTATTTTTCCCAATACATAGGTCCATCACCTGTGCTTTGTTTTACTTCACCATTTCGGACTCTTTCCAAGTCACATGCATTGCACGTGCACGATGCTAGTTTAAAACATAATGAACTTGTTTACAGGAGACCAAGTCTTTCTGGGAGGCTGGGAGTACCTTCGTTAAGAAGGTAGTGTGGGGAGTTAAGAATTTTGAATGGGTTTACAAAGCAATGATAGGTAGAGGTAGTGTTTAGGTTGGTTGCATAGAATATGTATAAAGAAGGGACTATTGAAAGTTTGCTTAATATAGTAGCCATGAGAGCATTCATGATGTTTGGAGAAGTTATGAGGCACGGTCGATTGCCCAGACAGTAAAACCGTCAGAAATAAATGACTTTATAAAGTAGAGAAAAAATATGGCCTGCCGCTGTTTGAAGTGTGGCAACTTCATTATTATTCCTTTTATCCCTTTTTCATTGGGAGGGTGTGGGGAGACATCGGTGCTTGACTGCTTGTTTTACTCAAACTATAAGAGTCTTTGAGCTTTTCCTGAATAGTTATGCCCCTTCATATCAACCCTTAGAATGGTTAATTCACTTTCATTAACTTTCTAAACTGAAATCTGCATTACTTTGTCTCCCTAGTTGGTTTAATTATTCCCAGCAAAATTCTAATTGATCTATAGGGCCTCCATTATATAACACTTCCATTTAGTTCAGCAATTGCCCTCTTGCAGTATGAGAATACTGGTTTTGAAGATGAGAAATTGTGACATCTATTCCCTAATTGATGTACCACAGTCAAGGGTCATTCCAGTTCCTTAGCCAATTAAGACCTTAAAAATTGAGATGAGAATTTAGATTAGATAATGGTTAGAAATTTTAGGAATGAAAAGGAAACAATATTTTACAATTGGATAAACTTAAGAAGTTTCTTTTTCTAGGATCCAAATTTGTGACGGAAGAAATATTCCTGGCATTTTGAGCAGGCGTTCTTCAAGTCAAGCTGTTTAAATTTAGGGAAATCAAGGACATGCAATTCCCTATCTCAGACTCACACTCACATTCAGAAGTATAAATTGGAAATTTTAACATAGATAGTGTAAGCACAGAGCCGAACAAGTGAAGCCTGTAAGAAGCATTGTGCAAGGTATCTACCAGGATGTGTGAAACATCCAAAATAATACCACTGAATGTCTAGAAGTCCTTCAACTAATAGTCAAGATAAATCGGTGCCAGTATATGATATTAATATCTAAAATTTCCAATTAATTTAGTCCTTGCCATTTGCTTTGGCAACTTTCATCCATATTATTTGAGGCCCTTATTTCTCCAACAGTAGAACATTCTCAAGCCCATCTTCTCAAAGGTCTAGTGTACCAGTCAGATTGCCATCACTTTTTTGATGTCTGGGGAAAGAATGGATGGTGAAAACTAGCCGCCTATGGAGGAAACTAGACATATGAGAAATTAGAATGTGTATTATCATTAAAGTAAAATGAGGTCAAAGATAAAGGAATTTTTAGAGATGTTTTCTTGGTTGAAGAAACCTAAATTATTTGTCTACTTTGAAGGTAAAATCAGAAAGTGCCTTTCTTTTGTATTTGGCCTACTTTAAAGGTTAATTGATAAAATTCACTGAGAGAAATAAGAAGCTATTTATGTCATTAAGGATTCTCTTTTTGTGGATGATATAGATGGATGATGTATACTTTACTACCTAGGCACTTGATAATCCCAAAGAAATCACAGCATTTTATGCATCAGTAAATTGTCAATCTGAATATATTTCAAGTTCTCAACTCTGCTTTCTGTTCTGCCTTAGATTGTCTATTCTCTTTGTTATCTTTGTTCTGTGTGAGTGGTACAAATTGCAATATGGAACCCAATGGCCATTTAAGGATGAAAATTTTAACCCATGTCTTGATGCCAAAGTTTTCTCTTCAGAAGAACAAGAAGGTGTCCATTATGTTTGATTTCTCAGTGGGCATAACAAGCTGCTGTTTGATTTGAATGCAGCAAGGTGCCCATGTTCCAAAATTTGGCAATTGGGAAAATGATGGAAATATCCCTTACACTAAACATTTTGACACTGCACGCAAGAGCAAAGCTGGAGGGACATTAATCAATCCGAACGATCCTCAAGAAACCCGGAAGCATTTTCTGAAGAGATTCCTCCAGTTCAGGCCCCACCATTTGGTACTGGGTCTGATTCTGAGGCTCCTAAGCCCAAGGATGAGCAACGCAAGAGCAGAGAAGATGATCGTCGTCTACATACTGACTCTCCTTTACATCATGATGTTGTACCTCAGAAACCCACCACAGGCTCACCATATCACCGTTATGGGGATCGACCGAATTCAGGTGATCCACAAAGGAGGGCAGGCAGAACAAGTGCTGGATCAGATCACAGCCACAGTGTCGAACATTCTCCCCTTCACCCCCATTATCAGATGAAAGCTGCAAATAGAGGTGGAGTATCTTCTCCTTCTTGGGAAAGAAAGGGTTCATCAGAAGGTGGCCATGGGCATTCTTCCAACTCTGCAGGAAGATCGAGATTAAAGGCTGGTGGTCGAGGCGATGAAACAGTAAACTTATTTCTCCTTCCAATCGTTAGTTTCAAAATAGCATAACTTTCTCATGTATTCACATAAAAAAAATATGATATTGTTTTCTGAATTGACAGCCTGAAAAAGGGTCAACTGTGCCCAAGTTTGGTGACTGGGATGAAAATAATCCTTCCTCTGCTGATGGTTACACGCACATATTCAACAAAGTAAGGGAGGAAAAGCAGACTGGATCAGCAAAAGTTCCCACCATTTCCAATGATATAATATATCCCAATGGTCACAAGCAAGACAGTAGTTATGAGTCATCAGTGAGTGCTTTCTTCTATCCCTTGTTCACGTAACAGCAAAGGCAGCAGTAAAATCTTACTAAGAAGAGTCTTTGGTGTTTCTTTGTGATGATTTTAAATTTAATGTTTGTTTTGTTGGGTTTTGCTATTATGTAAGGTTGTACTTGCGTCTAGTCCAAGGTTCAAGTAAAACAGATATAGTCCAGTTGTTCTTGGTACAAATAGGGTTAGCCCGCATTATGTTAGATACGCAAGCAATGCACTAAAAGTTTCTAATATTCATAGGGCACCGTTAAGCTTACAAACAATCTTTTGTGTGCGTGGCCTTAAGTGTTGACATGGCCACATGCAATTGGCAGGAAGCATGAAGGCATTTGTGTGAAAACGGTCTTTGTTGCCAAGCACTGGCAGGTTGCCTTGTTAAGTGTGGCCATATCTGCACGTAAACAGTACATCTAAAAGTCCCTTTTGTGGGCATAGACCTTTCCATATTTGTATTTAAGCATCATCCATGTTTGATATGAATATAACTTCCAACCATTTCAAACATAGAAATTGTCAAGTAGTTTCGAGTGTTGGTACTTCTGAAGTTATTAGGTGGAATGCCTTTTGCCATGTGCAATTGACCTTTTTTTTTGGTTTTTGGGATCTCTATGTTCCAAAAATTGCTGACTCTCCATTAAATATCTTTCCATTGATATTTCTGCTGATGCATGTTTGCTGATTAGTAATTCATTGGCCTGGACCTAATTTGAAACAGAAAAATTGCTTGTTTCTTATAAACTATCTTATTTAGTTTATTATGAACCTTCTGATGGAAACATTACTTGGTTCACTTCCACCACACCAAACAAAAGGAGTCCACTTCAACTGCTTCTTGTGGATATTTCACTTGTCTAAGTAGCATCAGAAGGCTTTAATAGAAAATACATTGCCTTTGGTAGATGCAGCCAGAAACTATTTTCTATCAACTAATGAAACTTTTAGCTATGTAATTTGCTGTTGAGCATATTTGTGTCTCTTTGTTGGTAATTGACTCCTTTTCATGTGACCTCCTATTGAGAAGAAATCCTTTAGTGCTTGGTAGTCCTTTCCAGAATGATCCACTCCTTCTTTGATCACATATTTCTTGTTATTTACTTATTTAATTTTTTTGCTACATACATACTTATTTATTTATTGTTACAGAGCTGTTCATGTTTCGGCTGGTGCAAAAAGTAATCAGTGTTCGTGGAAAATTTTGTGAAGCTCTGGTCCTGTAAATATCTCCAGAAGGCTATTTTATATCATGGATCTGTCTGAAAATGTTTTTTTCTCTCTGCTTGTGTGCCTTGATGATAATAGTTACGAGTATTATTTATAACAAAGCACACTTTAATTTCATGTCTTGTATTTCCTACCTTCTATTTGTGATGTAAAGGACCATACTGCATATTCTTTTAGTGTGTTCTTATATGCACCAATCTAAGGATTCCAAGTTACTTACTTTAAGTTGGGATAATGCTGGTTGTATATAATGGTTAAGTTGTTCATTGTTATGAAAACTGAATGTTAATGGGTCAAGAATTCAAATTGTTTTCGTGTAAGCTGCATTAAACCAAGGTTCTTACGTAGAGCAAATTTCATTGTTTAAAGCAAGTCATCGCTTGAAGCCATTTGTTTGATTCTTCAGATCTAAAGGAATTTGAAGGCTATGATTTGATGTCCTTTCTATTTCTTTTTTAGACCAGCAATACAAAGGACATTGTTCAGCATGTAAAATTTAGAAAAAATTCATAAAATATCTTCTCAATTTTAGTTCAATTTTATTTACACATTCTGTACTTTAAAAAATGTCAGACTGATCTTTCTAATTATCGATATATTTAATATGATCTAGTCATTTACTTATCGATAAATGGTGTTATTTTTTCTCTTAATGGACAAAAATATCTCCACTCATGAGTGGGTTTGGAGGGGAAAGAGAATGGAGAGGAGGAGGAAGAGAGGAGGGGATCAATCAGAGAGAAGGGAGGAAGAGGGAGGAAGAGGACGAGAAGGGAGAGAAGAGAGGAAGAGGATAAGGAGGAGGGGTCATGTGGAAGGAGATGGCTTATGGACGGCTTGGAGGAGGAGAGGGCTATATAGAGGAGGATGCTTATAGACGGCTTGGAGGAGGAGGAAGGGGTCAATCAAAGAGGAGGGAGGAGGACGAGGAGGAGGAAGGGTGCGGTGGAAGAATGGGCAGAGGTGAAGGGAGCTCCCATAAAGGAGAAAAAATGGATAAGAAGAAGGAGAGGAGGAAGAGGAAGAAGATGGATGCTAGCGACAGAGGAGGAGGGGATCAATCGGAGAGGAGGGAGGAGGAGGAGGAAGAGAGGTGATGGAGCAATGAGTAGAGGTGGAGGGAGCCGTCGTGGAAGATAAAAAATGGGTGAGGATGAAGGAGAGGAGGAAGGATGAGGAGAAAGAGTGACACTGGTGACGGAGGATGAGGGGATCAATCGAAGAGGAGGAGAAAGAAGAGGCGGTGGAGGAATGGATGGAGATGGAGGGAGTCATCATTGGAGGAGGGGAAATGGGTAAGGAGAAAGGGAAGGAGAAAGGAGAAGAAGGAAAGAGGGTCGTCGGTGATGGTAGAGGAGATCAATCAGAAAGGAAGGAGGAGAGAGGAGAGAGATGAAGATAAAGATATTTTATCATTTTATAAAATAATGGAATCATGTGATGATCACGTGACACCATTTAATTAATGGAGATGGACGGCTGGACCATATTGGAATATATCGATAACTAGAAGGTTAGTTTGATATTTTTTAAAGTACAGAGATGTAAGTAAAATTGAACTAAAATTGAAGGGATGTTTCAATAATTTTTTTTAAAATTTAATATTATATTTTTTCTCTTACCAAATTAGGGTTCAATTGTCATGCATTGATTCACTAAGTAAATCACTGAGATGTATGCCCGTGTAAAATATTTTATGTCATCTCTTGATTCAGCTCTAGGTGGAGAAAGGATCAAAAAAATGATGGTAAATAGTGCATGGTATACATGGAAGGCTCAAAATGATGGTGTTCCAAAAGGAAACCTCTCCCCAAATGATGTAGTCAGGCAGGCCATTAACCTGTATGCATATTGCTGTAAGATCCACTCCATGTTTCCTTTAGGACACAGACAAGGAACTAGGCTAACCTTCACTTTGTACACCTCTTATGTGTGGATGATATTAGAGTGACTTGGTCACCCCTCCCTTGGTGTGCTTAAGGTTAACTTCGATAGGTTGGTTAGTGAAGATGCTATGGGTGCTATTATTAATTTTTAACTAAAGGTTAAGATGCTTCCTTTAGGCCATTAACTTTTAGCTAATCTATGCTAGTAGGAGAGGGTTGCCTACGTCTACAGTGCCTCATACATAGTTAGCAGCAGCCTAGGAGGGATCAAAGGTCATCATGTTCAAGTTTAGAGAACCATGGGTATGGATGGAAGAGGACTCTGCAATGGTGATGGCTTAGATTAATGGTTCAGCAAGAGCTCTTGTTTTCCGCCCTCTGTTGAAGGATATCTTGCAAATGAAAGCTGCTTCGGGTACTTTTAAGTCTACTTACATATAGAGAGAAGCTAATCAGGTAGCCAACTCACCGGCTGCAAGAGGAAGAGAGGAGGATATTTGCTGGGAAGAAGGCTCTATTATTCCTAAGTTGCTGAATCTTTTGGTCATGGATGATGTGTATGGTGCCTCTTAGGTGTTAATTGTACAGGGGTTTTGGGTGTGAAAACAATCCAAGAGGATTCTTGGACTCGATGTAGATTAATTTGGCTATTACAAGTAAAAACGAGATAAGATCGAAGAGCAAAATTTGGTGCATCGGGAAGCTAAATAGCTCATTAAATTTTAGAAGACTATAACTTCATCATATATGATGTTAATTGATGTGATCTTTTTTTGAAATTAAATATTTTTTCGAGATTTAATACTTTAATCCAGCTCTTCTGAAATTAAGTTGGACTAAATTCCACCATTTGAACCTTAAATGGGCTAGTCAAATCAAAAAAAAATTCGAAAAAATTTAACTGAAGATTATTTCTTATTGTAAAGAATTAAACAAAGCAATAGAAAGCAAAGTTATGTAGAAGTCGGAATCTGTCTCCCATAGGAGTTAGATTTTTTCATGATTTTTTTATACTTATCATTTTCTAGAGAGTTAGTTCTATTCCAACTAAGAAGAGAAATTCAAGCCAAATTGTTGAATGATGGATATCCTTTAGAAGATAAGAAAGGAATCTGATCTAAATTATGTAAGGATAGATCTTACTATTATAAATAGGGACTATATATCTTAATTTGATATGGAGAATCAATCAACGAAAGAAAAGGAAATTGTGCTACTTTAATAATTTTCCATCTTCTTTCTGTTTCTTTTGAGAAATTCGAGTGGAGTGGGTTGAAGACAATCTTTTTTCTTTCCCCAAGTGGATTGGACAACCAACTGATCTCTTTTTTGTGCCTAATTTTTAGCCACTATAAATGAAAAGGAGAAGAACCAAGTTTCCTATATCAAGGAGATTTAGTAGAATGAAACTAGCGAAAGGGCTTTCTACAGCGCCCTGAAACACAAATATTGTAATTCATAACTCAGGTTTGTTGATAGTGGAATTTAACCAAGTAATCAAGGATTTTCTTAGGTTCTTCATAGAAAACCATACAGCATAAAGCAGAATAAATACTCTCATTTATTTGGCAATTACATTTTAAGATTGATTGAGGATAACTGATGGGTAATCGATCAACATATATACATACAGAAAAAAGGCACCAACTTTCTTGTAACACCAATCAGCAGTGAGATTTTTTTGTCAATGGTATTACCCTTTTGCTTTGCCTATCTTCTTCCCTTCTTTCATCTAGCTCTCCCCCTAGCCTATGTCCTGACATCACCCAAACCCTACCTTTCCTAGCTATCACTTGCCAGCAATACCCATTACCACCCCTACAACACACCTTCCACCAGTTGCTTCATGCCTCTTACAGCTCTTCTACATTGAGGACTTCCTTCAGTCCATCTTTATGCCTTTCCATTGTTTGTTCCATGCCCTACTACTTTTCATTAGCATGAAACCTCCCTTGCTCCTATTGATTGCTCCACACTTGTTCCCTCCACACCTCACCATTATGCCATTACCATAAAGCCTTTTGGCCACAATATTTGCTTGTTTACCTGCCCACCTAAACTCCACCATTGGCATTGCCATCATCTACTTAGTTTAATTAATCCACCTCTCCTACTATCTTTGCAAAACCCTATAGCTTTCATTGCTCTCAGCACACCAAGTTAGCTTTCATCCACTGCCTGAATCACTATTAGCCAATGGTGGACTTGAGTCGAGTTGGCTCGTTTTAGAGACTAACCTAGAACCAATCCGATTCTCAATTTGGAATTGGAACTGAACCAATTGATGTTGAAACCAATCCGGCCTGACCAGATTAGATTGGATTGGTTTGGGTTATTTCTAGGATTACCTAAACAATCAAAAATAGTTAAGCAAATAAAGAATCTATTATATTTAGGAAAACATACTAGAAATAGAACGTCAGCTACATAAAAGCAATAAGGAAAGCATTAAAGGGCACCTTACAATTCTTTTAAAAAGAAATTATGAATCTAGAA
The DNA here is from genome assembly GCA_000441515.1 of Elaeis oleifera. Classification (NCBI taxonomy): domain Eukaryota; kingdom Viridiplantae; phylum Streptophyta; class Magnoliopsida; order Arecales; family Arecaceae; genus Elaeis; species Elaeis oleifera. The sequence goes on from KE505079.1 coordinate 447,247, forward strand.
GACCATGTATTATGTAAAAGCTACAGAAGTAATAAACGAATATTTTACTTAAAAAAAAGTTACATTCAAAGTCATGAGTGAATAATCTATGAGCATAGTCTATAATACATATGTAGAATAAATCCAATGGGATAATAACTTATTATTTAGCAATGATATGATGAGTCATCAAATATGAAAAAATATCATGCATCATATTTAGCAGCAACAACAATATATAACACCCAAAACAACAACCAAATAACTTATATTATTAATTGTAAATTATTATAAAATATATTATACATTGTATATATGGATCAGTTTGGTTCAGACCTAAGTTTTACATAGACTTTTGATTTAATTCCAAGTTGATCCAATCGTATTTCTGAAAATTGAAACCAAAGTTGGCCTAATTTGTTTTGAATCCAAACAAATAATAAGGTTTATTCGATTCAGTTCTTTGACTAATCCAGAACCTTATGAACCCCTAGTCTTAGCATTGTATCTTGGTCTTCTTCTAATGAAGAGTTGGAATTGAATTGCACTAATTACAAATATTATCAAATGCATTGTAACAAAGTCATATAATCAATTGTAACCGAATAAATATTGAATTAGAACTTATGCTGTTAATCCATCTTCATTCGATCATGATATTCCAATCCAATTGGAAAGGAGGGCTCTGGACTTTCCTATTTTTGAACATAGCCTTGTCCAATTGATTCTCTCCTTGTTTCGATTCCACGTGTCCTTCTTCCGGCTGCTAGTGCGATTATCCTAACTCTTGATGTGAGACCACCAATGGCCCATAGCTCTAACCACTGCCTTCCTTCCCCTTTCTAAAGCTTAAGATATGCAATCACTCATATGAACCACTTTCCGATCAGAATAATAGGAAAAAGACTAATCGAACCTAAGCACTTGAAAAGAGCACTGCTCACAACTGCGACTCGCCGTTAAATTGTCTCCATTCTTTATTCTTGCCTTTTTCTCTTGATGAAGTCTAATAAGACCAACAAAGCTTTTCTTAAGTTGGGGATCATTCAATCTCAACCTAGAAAGAGTAGCCGTCGGTCATAGATAAAGCCAATTCAAATGGATCTATAGATGGAGGAAGAACAACAAATGAAGGCAGAACAACTGGATAGCCATTCTAGGGAAGGAAGCCTAGCCCGTTCAAGCAAATTCGCCTTAGCAATTCATTTGCCATCGTCCGGCAAAATTTATTCACTCTTAGTTTTTGGATTATTAATAGTAAGATGAACTTTGAAGTCATAGCTATATATAGAAATGCCCTACATTTTTTTTAGTTCGCTGTTCACCATGATGAGTATTTATTTTTGTGATGATTGAACAAATGAAAAGGCTCTACCATCATGGTGTTCGAGAATATAAATCTAGTGAAAAAGGAACTCATTCACAATTCGATACTAGTACAATAAATCTTAAGTCCTTATTCCATTACAAACCAACTAATGTAAATCTGCTAACAATAAATTTTAAATTCTATATATACGCATGCATGTAAAGTTATTGGTCATCAACTGTTTTAGATAATTGGCAAATCTGATTATTAAGGACGTAGTTTAGCTTTGCTTGATGGGAAGTTCAACTAAATAATCAATTATAACTAAATAGCTATGGAGTCTCTATGTTGCTTCATTGGCTAGCAGTAGTCCACAAATTTAATTCTCTAAATTTCTAGATATCTAGTAATCATATGAGTTTGATGCATGGCCACATATGGTGATGCCGGCATTACTTTAGTTAAACATTACTTCTAAGTTGGTAATTTCACCTAGATGATTTATAGTATACAGAAAAGCTCATTTTAGCATGAAACTTAAAGATAATCTCATTTACAATTTTATACCATTTCAATCCCCTCAAAAAGGGAAAAAAAACTAATATGACAATTTTAAGTACTTTAAACTCATACACATAGAGTTAACATATCCATACCTACAAGTTTCTCTAACGATAGATGATTATTGTGAAACAATCGTCAAAAGTGGTTATTTGATTTTTAACAATATAGAGTGGTTTATAAAGTTATTGTTTTATATTTTTAGATAAATTATAATAGGATGTGCTTCAAAATAAATCTTTAGTATATGGTGGTAAAGCAAAAAAATATTTTCTATTGCAACCGATCATTTGCTTCAACATCAACAATAATAATTCAATATATCAACATTCTTCTCCATCATTAGATCAACGACGGTATATATCTCCATATTTATATCCATATATATATATATGCCTTTCTGTCAACAACCAATTATCATTATCATCGTATTGACAATCTTTTCGGTCATTAGATCAGTGACACCATATATCTCGATATGTATATACCCACACATAGGTTTCTTGCCAATGACTAATCATTATATATTATTTTTTTTTCCTTTGAGATGTTGTGTTATCTTTGTTGGTAGCCTCAAGTTTTTCATTTTTTTAATGATAAATTATAACGAGATAAGATTTGAATAAATCTTCCATGCATAACAACAAAACAAGAGGCAAAAAAAAAAAAAAAGACATCAATCATCAACATAAGATTGATATTACCATGGAAAGAGTCCATTGGTCTACCGGTCCACAAAAGTCCACCAAGTGCAGTGGAGCTTTTTGCACCATCTACCAACTATCCAAGTCCCTGTTGCACATGCGTCTCCACACATGCAAGGCGCCAGCGACACGGCGCTCCCTTGCGCCACCGGTTTTGATTTAGAAGTGGTCGGCGAGGGAAAGGAAGGATGACGACTCCCTCCCTCTCTCCATCTCTCCCTCGAAATCTTCTCCTTTAAAAGGACTCCTCCTCCACCCCAACCTTACCTTAATTAACCCCTCGGCCTTGGGGCCGAGTAAGGAAAGAGGAGCCCTTCTTATACTCCGGGCCCCCCCGGGTCCTTCCCCATCCAAACCCTAATCTGGGTCGCCGAGGTACGCCTTCTCCGGGGATTTTCTCCTCCCCATCGGTGACTTCAGCTTTGCTTTTCTTTTTCGAATTTTTATGATGTTTCTTCGATTGGTTAGGGTTTCGCCGATCGTGTTCTTCCTCCCCATAGCCTTTTATTACCTTGCAAAGATTGCGACGATTTGTAGAAGTGATATGTTAGCTCGTTTCTTGGGTTTTATCGTTCTTTTTCTTGAGAAATTTCTGTTCTCGATGTTCTCCGCTTGAAACTCGCGTTTATGTGAATCAAAAGAGTTTCTTTTGTTTAGTTCTAGTTATCGTCTTTTTTCTTTCTGCGACATGAAATTTCGTTATTCGAAGCTATTTTCTTTTATTTCGGTGTTTTCTCTTACTTCTATGGGGCGAGGAAGTGGACTTCAAGGGTTTTTTTTTTTTTTTTGGATGATATATTGTAGTTTTAGGATTTCACTGACATGAGCGCGTGGGAGCCGTGGAGGCGATCTTCGAGGAGGCAGGCAAGGGACGGTACCGGTGCAAAGATGGTTCTGAATCTTGATCTCAATGTGCCTCCGGTTGAGAGCTGGTTGCCGGAGGGGCTTCTGGTTCTGCACATCCTTGTGTCTCGCAGGAAGCTGCTGTTCCTGTCCATCCTCAGCGCAGTACTCCCACCAGAGAGCAGCAAGGGGTGGTGCCCATACCCAATAACCGGTTAATTATTGATGTGGACGCGTTGGATGATGAAGTTGAGGTGCTCTATTCCTCCAGATTGTTCATAATTCCTAGCCTTCTTTTCCCCCTAAAGTGGTTTATGTTCTGTTAGGCTTTGGCATCATCATTCATCCTCAACTGTGCTTGAATCCATAGGCAGGCTGAAAGACTTGCTTGTGTGAGGATTTGTGGACTCATGCCTTGCCTCTGGATTCAACGTGTGGAGGATTGTATGGTAAAAGTGAGATGCATACATATGCAGTATAATTGATATATGTTATGCAATGTATAATCTGCATGATCAGTAGCTTTTCTGCGTCATATAACTGTTCTAATTTTCCTGTTTTCAGCATTACCTCCTTGGGATTGATTATCCGTTCTCACTCTCTCAAGCTTGATGCTTTATTTACATGAACGCTGTATGTCTTTTACTTTGTCTAGACATGGAACTGGGTCAGCAGGAACCAATCTGTGATGGTAGTCCTAGATGAAGATCTGGAATCAAATCCAATACAATCAGGTGATCTTAAGATCTAATATTAACTGAATCTCATGCTTCCATTACATGAAGAACGTGTTTTTAGATCCGATTCTTATTGTGGATTTATACCATCCTGGTAGCAGACCAAATTTTCTATAAGTTTAATACCTGCTATTTCTAACTGTTGATAATGGTCAAGTCTCTTTCTTGCTGAGCCGCTATGTTATTGGTTGGAAATGTTATTTGTAAAAAATCGGATGCTTGTGGTATGGCCGATGCTTAGATATTGTTTGTCATCACCTTTTTTTTTATTTCTAGAAATATAAAATAGAACTTTTGTTTCTATTTTATTTCTATATTTTTAAAATGTAAACTTATTTCATATGGTCCATTGCTTTTATAAACATAAATATGATGATGGTGGTTGAGGAGGTGGTAGTGGTGATGGAGACAATGGAGGTGGTAGTGGTTGGTGGCGGTGGCGATAGGGGAGCTAGTGTTGTAGTAATATGGGAGTGGGGGTAGAGCCGAGAGCGACAGTGTGATGGTAGCAATGATGATGGTGGTGGTGGTGTGGCAGAGGCTTTGATAGTGGCGACAATTTAGCAAGGATGGTGTTGGGGTGGCTGTAGTAATGGTTGTGGTGGCGAGCAACGATGGCTATGATGGGGATGGTGGAAACAGTGGTGGTGCAAGTGATGGCAATGGTGGTTGAGACATTGATGGTGGCAGCTGTGGGGATGATAGCAGCAGCTATGGTAACGATGGTGGTGGCAGTGGAGATAGTGTTGATAGTGGTGGTGATAAAAGGATATGATCTTATTGTTTCGAAAATCATGACAAACAGGCCCTTAATTAGTTCCTTTTTGTCTAACTTGTGCAGCACCAAACAAACCGCTGCTTCTTGTGAGACCCAATGATATGGGTTATGGAGGACTGCACTGACAAGAATGAAAATAATTTTTGGAAAATAGAAGATAAAAATAATAGCACCAAACATGTTGTTTTTACCTTGATTTCTGTGATTCTGTTTTTTTAAAAAAATAGAAATAAAAATGATGCCAAATAGGCCCTTAATATATTCCTTTTTGTCAAACTTTTTGTTTCCTGTTTTACATGTTTATTTCCTGCATGCAAAGTTATCCTTATGAAAAGGAGATTAGTCTTTTTCCATTTCTAGTGCTATTTTCAGAATAATATTTTATTAAAACTATAATGATTGCCTCTGCATATATATACATGCATATAGATAGTGTGATGCTCTTGTCGAAAGAGTATAATCATCATTTTGTGTTATATTGTTACTACATGCACTATGTTTTATTTATCATCTGAATTTCCATTATCTGTGGAATCATAGAACATAAGGAACACGCATGATGGAATCTGTAGTCAACATTTAGCCATACTGGCTACTGAGGGTCAAACAATTGATATGGGTGGGTCCAACAGGACTTCAATCCATCCCCATAACTTGATGCATTTATACCTCCATGATCAACCTACCAAGTCTAGCTATTGGCCTATGCTAGCTATTCATGCAAACTCCATTGTCTTCTTGATTTTATATCAAGTTCTCCATCAGGAGCTCCGTTGTCTCCTTAATCCTAGTTCAAGTCACATATTGCCATTTGCTGGCTCATCGTTGGGGCATCCCTTGTTTGTGGGAGTGGTATCCACATGTAGGGGCCCTGGTGGAGCTGTGCTATCATTGACAAAGATGAAATGGAGGCACGCTATCTTCTCTTTATAGGATTGGTTGCAGACTATAATACAAGTTTAGTTTGCTCGGGGGAAGAGTCGAACTGCTGGAGATGGAAATGCATCACCACAGTTTGCATTACATATAAATATGCTGTATCATATTGAATGGGGCCTTTCAGGCACTTGGACCTGGTAGTTTATCTCACTATTGTTTTAGTTATGGCTTCTATTTCCATATTGTATTTGACATATAAGTTATTGCTCTGAAGGTGAATTAATAGGGTTATATTAGAATATTAATATAAAACTTTAGTTGGTTTGAAGAGGCATATGATATGACATGAGCAAATGCAGATATGTTAGTGCCGAGCTTGCTTTTGGTGGCAATGATGGCCCTTAAACATCAAGGCCCTACCAAAAGTGTCTTATACGTCAGCACATTCTTAGGTTTGTCAAGTTGGTTTAGCTCTATGTTTGGCACTTTTGGAGCCCTTTGGATTTTAAGAAATGACTTTTAAATGTTGGACCCTTATTTATTATGTGGTAAATAAGTTATAGGTGGCGACAGTAATCTAATGCTCTATCCTTCCAATTCAATCTAGAACAAATTGGTATAACGAAGTAAAACATAGGTTAATTACTAAGATGATGCCAATGTTTTAGTAATAGAAGCACGAGTTTAACAGTGAACAAGTACCTTTTTGATGGCTTCTGTCACTTTGTTGCTTACAAGCATGGGCTTAATTTTATTTAGTTATATTTTATTTTTGAGTATTTTTTTAACTTTTTTCCTCAGAAGTGTGGTTTATCTAGCTAATTGATGTTATATCATTTTCTGAATTTGTACATTGTTTTGATATTTTATTTTAATTTCTCATTTGAAGTTTTCTATTCTTGTTATCTTTTGGATCTACAAAGGGATAACAATAACCAAGATTTTAAATCCTGCGGACGGGGCTGTCCGATTTTTTCACGGAACAGGACGTGTAGCCACCCGTCTTGTCCTGACACGTGGGACAGAGGATGTTCCGATCAGGATACTGTGGCTCCGTTGTGACACATGGGATGGTATCCCACAAGGTTTGCTGAACCGGTACCACCGGCCGTTTTGGCTGGCCGGCGGTACGGTTCGGTATGGTTTCATACTGTACCGAACCGATGATCCGAACCGGAAGAAGAAAGAGAGAAATTGAGAGAAATAGAGAGAGAGAAAGAGGAAGAAAAAAAAGGAGGGAAGAAGCCGGCGGGCCGCCGGACGGCCTTCGACTGGCCGCTGTGGCCATCGGAGGCGCTATCCACGCGCGCGGCGCCGCAGGCATGAACAGGGCA
>KE505079.1:522601-543402 GCA_000441515.1 Elaeis oleifera
ATAATAGCAAGAATATATCGAACTACATCCTTACCATAGATAATGGAGTAATCTGCTGAAAAAATTTCAAGTAGAAAAATATAGCCAATTCAATTTGCGAGGTAGAATGCATTACAAGATCCGATGCTTGCAAGAAAGCTATGCGATTGTACAGGTTCACTGGCAAGCTACAAGTGACACCCTCTAATGATGGTCCTGCTGTATTATATAGCACTGGAGCCATAGCTCATGCCCAGAAATTGAGTCCCATTAACTTATCAAATATTTTGCATCGCTACCACCTTATTTGAAAATCGCGGACCAAGGTGACGTCGAACTTTAGAAGATCGACGGAAAGGAGAACTTGACCAATGTATTTACTAAAGCCTCGATATCTCAGAGTTCTGAGATGATAAATCGAAGATGGGTATATGATACTATACTGATTGGCTTTAGTCCAAGTGAAAGTTGTTAGAAATTGTGTCCTAAAGCTAATCGTTTGACGATTGTGCTAATTATAAATGTATATAAATTGATCAATAATAAAAATTATTTGACCTTTTTTATCACAAAGTTACATCTTCTAATGAACTCCTGTATTGTGATGAAGTCCTTAAGATTACTTTGATTGATAAAGGAGGATTTATCGCATAGTTTTTAAACTGATTCATGACCAAACGATATGCTATTACTAAGACGATAGTGATATCAAGTGTAGGTCATTGTGTACAATATGCGTTAGTTATCCTCGTAATCAAATGGTGTGGAGACACCGATATAGCATGCAGGTGAGATATAGGAGTACATCGTCACAGAACGTAACCAACTACGGAGCACTCTAGTGTCAAGAGTAGCTCACGAAGGGTATGGGTATAAGTGGGTATAAGTGTCCCTCCAACCTGAGATCATCACGGTCACTTGCAAGCAACTCACTGTACTTTGGTGCCAGACTTTCTGAATTTCTAATTCAGTAATAAAAATTTTAGGTACAGTCAAGTACTTGTCAAGTCGGTGCGTAAGTCAAGATGAAATTGATCCCTCCAAATAAGTAGAAGTTAATCTATCAATATATTTTAATTAGTAAAACTTGAGTCCGGATAATCTATGTGATGGATTTGAAAGATTGAAATACAATGTGGATGATTTATCTAGGGTTGACAGTTAAACCCTAGATCTCTTTGAGCATTAGGATCAAAGAGATGAATTATATGGTAGTCATACGCCAGTAGGTTCTTGAATATTGTTTTGCCATCATTCGACCTATCCGGACGTCAGGTCCTATTGCTAGATGATTACATCGATTGGTTCAAAAATTTATTTCTGTGCTATCGACTTAGGTTTGAACCTATGGGGTCACACTCAAAAAAAGTTTCTGACTGATCATGTGACTGATCAACAATTGAGAATCGTTTAAGGATTTAATTGTCAATTCGATTGATGGTTAACCTTATGCAAAAGTTACAATAAATTTATTCACCAAGTATTAATGAATTAATAAAATTAATTAGTAATTAGATTGTTGATTAGCTCAATTTGATTGAGCAAAGAGGATTAGATCAAATCTAATTGAATTTGATTCAATTAGGTTTGACCCGATTAGGTTATGAGATGACTTAATCGCTAAGGAAGAATTATTCCTGATTTGATCAGGACTTTAGTTCAATCCATTTCTAATTGGATTAGGATTTGATAAAAATTTATGAACCAATTAAATTGGATTTCATCTATTTATTGGGTTTAACCAATATGATTTGGTTTGGAGTCAAATAAGGAAACTAAGAGTCCATAAAAGATTGGACTCTTCTTCCATGCGTCATAAAATTTTGGATGCCACCTTCTCATCACGCTAAAAGGTTTTCCATGAGATTTTCACATGCCAAAAAGGCCTTTCGCCCTCCCTTTCTCATGTCCAAAAATAGATATGATCTGGTGTTTTATGGTAGGCTCAAATTTGATTTGAATTGGTTACCATATATGGTTAGTGTTTGACCTTATCTATAAATCTTGCCGCCCACTTCCCTTGAATTCCCTTTCTTTTATGCAACAAAAAGGAAGAATTGACCATGGAAAATCAGATGAGGATCTGATTTATCATGGAAAATATTTGGTTGGGGCGTCCAACATTTTTGGATGTTGGTTTTGTGAGAGGGGGCGACAATTCATGAAGAGTCCTACTTCTTTTGGACTCTTCCAACCTAAACTTTTTGACACCCAAAATAAAAGGTGCTTTCTTTTGTGCATGTAAGAAAGAAACCAGGAAGTGGCTTTCACAGTGAGAAGGCTTTTGGGCATGATTTTATGGCATGAAAAATAGAGAAGAGTCCTCTCCTCTTTGGGTGAGCGAAAAACCTAGAAATCCTAAGGTTTGGACCAAAGGTTTGGGAAGAGAGAAAAGAAGAGAGGAGAGTGTCTCATCTCCATGTTTTCTCTTCATCCTTTTATTCCTCTCCAGATGTCCTTCTTCAACCTCTGAAAAGATTCAAGAGATTTGAAGAAAGATCTAGATCAGCCAACAAGATGGTCTTCGTGCGAGCTAACACTCTTGAGAAGATCGATCAGATAGAGATTTCGAATGGATCTTTATAAAGGCCGAACACGTATGCGGCTGCGAGCAACCAGCGAGGATCTTTTTATCATGTCTCTCAACAGCAGTGATCATCGATCCATACTCAGATATCGAGTATTGAACTCAGATCAGAAGTAGATCTGATCTACTGCTCACATGTATGCATGCAGATTTTATCTTCTGATTTTTTAGATTTTATATGCAGCATATCATGTCATAGATCTTAGAATAGGTTGATTTATTGATCTGATCATATGCATGTTAGATTAATAAATTAATCTAGTTGCTTTTCACTATGATTTATTTAAAATTTTTGAAATACATGCATAAAATCGCCTATGTTTTCCAACAGTCCCTTGGTTGGCATGTAGAGATGAAGAGTCCCCCCAAGAGACTCTGTACGCACACCTCCACCAAACCCATCACAATCTTACCTTTAGCTTCTATCAAAAATCTCCTAGCATCATCTGATTTTCTCTCTTGAAAAGAGGAAACCCTTGTCGAAGCATCCATCAGATGATCAACCTCTCTAGATGGAGTAGGCATCTTGGACTCTCATGGCTGACCTCCTGATGATGGAGATCGAGATTGTGGAGTTGAGGAGATCCCCCCCTCAATCGACGATCCCATTCCCACCCAAGGATTCATTGTAGTTTTACCATTTTTTTCTAAAGAAACCCTTGATTTCAGTTGGTTCCCCTCCGGAAAGGACGAAACCCTAACCTGGACTCCATCTTCGTTTTCTCAATCTCTCTCCGAACAAACATCATGAACCTCTTACTCTCTTCTTAACAGTCTTAGTTTTTTCATCAGGGTTCATCCATTGTCACTTCTAATGGGAAAGGATGATATCTATCAAGCTCTATAAGTAATATGTCAAGCACTCGCTTAAAAAGTTATATGCATGCTTATAGAATGAAACTTGTCCTTGCCTTGAGATATCTTTTGGCAAATGTGAACTGCTAAAAAATGTAGGATTTCTTTGGAGCAAGACTTAAAGAATTTTTGATATAATTTAAAAATTAATAAAATTAACAAAACTTTGTTATAAAAATTATAAATGACTTATAGAATATCAAGAATAAAAAGATCAAATATGAAAGCATGTGAGGTACTGTCATAAGGCGTATTCTCATCTTTCGTATAAGAAAAAATCAAAAAATTATCCTAAGATACGATCAGAATTCTCTGTCTGCGAGCACAACCATAGAAGAGACTGATAAAGATCCCTTCAGCACCCAAAAAAATAATCACAAAAAAAGAGATTTGAAGAGAAAAGTCAGAACGAAGAGAGGAAGAGGCTTAGATAGGGTATTTAAAATTAGATCTCAAGATGATCCTTTTGTATCCATCTAATATGACCATTTATGACCATTTGGACTTTTATTGACCCATTAAAGCCTTTAATAAGGAGCCCGGTGGTTAGAAATAAAATAAATTAAATATACATTATTGTTTGGATTTTTACTGATCCATTAAGGCCTATAATTAGGAGCCCAATGGTCAGAAATTAAAAGCATGATAATAAAAAGATTAATGGCATCATAAATATTTAAATGATGAAATTAAAAGACAAGATTAAAATGCTTAGAGGAATATTTTAGAAAACTTTGAGTTTTTCTTTTAGATTCTTTGCAACAATCCTCATAAAACTCAAATTTTTTTAAAAAAATTAAAATTATAATTATAAATCTCAGGATGCTTATACTATGCAATGGATAAGATGTCTTTAAAAGATTTAACTTTACTTAGTGTGAATAATTTTCATCTAAAAGAATTAGAATGAACCAAGTCTTGATCTATGTTCCTTTAACTCAGACTTCAACTACCATATATGTAGTACAGAATTTTTTCTTACGAGTCTGTACATTAATGGTCCTACATATGTATCTTGATTTTTCATGAGAGTTACTAGAGTTAGCCCGTATATTATATCCGCAGTAATGTACAGATACTTTCATATAGATGAGTCCCTTTAGGGATGTGTATAGTATCACATTTTGAGAAATACTTATCGGATCTCATTCAAAGATAAATTCTTTCTAATCACTACATAAGAGTACTAATCATCATAAAGATGAAATGGAGTCTATGACTCTTATATCAGATAAAGCATATGTGCTCCCTGACTAATCAATCAGCTTGTTATTACCACATTGAATCTCTTTCAAGGGATCTCCTATCATAGAGGTTAAGTTTCCACTATTGAAAAATCCTTTATAGGCTAAGCCACCTCTCCTTCAATGACTCCAGGATCTTAGTTTTATTTAAACTTTTTATAAAACAGACTGATAAAAAATGGCATCCCCCTATAATTTCTGAGGTATACCAAAACTTTATGACATTGACTATATCCTATAATTGTTCAGCCATACCATTAGATTAAAGAAAATAAGTAGAAAATATTTTTTATCATAGGATGCTATCTGTCATTTCTTAAAAGATGAGATTTTAATGAATAGATAAAAAAAGAAATGTTTATCAAAAGTAACATATACGTTAAAACTCTAGCATATTTCTTTTATACAACCAATCATTTAAGCCACACTATTTCATACAATTTCGTTCCTTGAGTCATCTACTTGTCAAACTCATGTTTAAAAATTGGATCAGATCTTTCTACCACACATTTACAATAATATAGGTAAATAATAGACATACTTGAGAATAGAAAATATGATAATCAATGCACTAGTCATGCATGAAAATTCTTTATATTCATATTTGGGTAGAAAAAATAGAGATATAACTGATTTGTATTATTTTGTTTAAAACAAATATGGTTACGTGTAATATTTTATTTGCTTCATATCTTTTATAACAAATATGGATTCAAATAGTATATGTTGTGCCATACATATAAAAAGAAACAATCTCATATTGTTGAAAGTGATTCACAAATTATATCTAAAATAAATATTATAGTAATAAAACTTAATTATAGGAATATAAAGATAACATCAAATAAATAAAAAATCAGATTATCATGAAATACTCTGTAATTAATTGCGGCAAGAATAGATTCGATAACATAATTACAATATATGATTCGTACGTTTTAACTTAGTTGGATCTATTTCATTTGTTTCAGGCTTATGCTTACGACTATGAACAACTTCAAGCCATCCCAATATCTTCTAATAGCACCAAAATTAGGATGAGAAATATTGTCTCGGTTGTGAGCATCATTAGTTTTATAGAAGTTTGGTGCCAGATTAATGAGGTAGTGGACTCCAATAAATATAGTCAACTAATTACTAATGAATAATAGAACATAAAATTGCCAAAGTTATAGATCACAATTTTAATGATACCATGAAATGTGTAGGCAACTATATGCATAAGAATGGAAAGCCATGATTTTTCTATGATACATGAATAGCATATCTCATACAGCCTAATGCATGCTAGGAATCATTTTTATGGCTTCTTATTTCTTACCATATTTGAGTATCTCTTGAAAAAATTTGTTTATTTATTGTAGCTCCAAAATACAAAAGGGCTCCAAAAGAATCTGGAATACTAACTTGTCTATTTTCATTATAACAAAATTAATTTTAGAATTAAACACAAACACCTTTAAAGAGATAGCAATATAAAAACAATATACGATGATGAGTTAATGATCTGATCCCAATGATGAAGCGCAAAATTGATGATTTTGAAATAAATCTGATATATAAGACCAAAGACTGGGACCCAATTGCCCAATTATCATGTGTTTCCCTCAACATCAAGAAAGAAGCTATAATAATGGACACACAGTTGAATGAATCAAGCTACTTCTTTATCAAATCCTTCACTCTACACTTGATTTTAGTTGTCCACAAACTTCGTTAATTTAGCAAGCAAGATGTATGGTGCAGTAAACGGTGCATGTTTCCAAATCCTTCTAGTCATTCATATACTTGGGCATGGGATCTCAAACAAGATATACAATACATATGCCTAAACTGACAAAGTAATTTTACCAAAAAATAATAATAAAGCAATGTGGATTGGAAATAGATGGTTAGCATTGCTAATCTAAAGGCAATATGCATGTATATCTTTTGAATATGTCCATATTTTTTTCTATAAATACTGATTATTCATCTCTATCCAAAGATCACCAATGAAAATTTTCAAGCAATGAATATCTAGTACTCTGTTATCTTCTTAATGACAATCCGAGGAATTACGCTTTAGATTAATGGAATAGGGCTTAAAGAATTCTTCTGTGATTTTAAAAACTAAACAAATTTTATTATAGAAAATTATAAATAACTTACAGAATATTAAAAATAAAATGATCAAATCTGAAAATGTGCAAGACACTATCTTAAGATATATTCCTATTCCTTATGGAGGAAAAATCAGAGAAGCCACTCCAAGATATGATCAAGATCCTCCGCCTGCGAGCACGATCGTGAAAAAGGATAATGGAGATCCTTTTAGCACCCAAAAAATAATTGCATTTGAAGAAAAAGTCAGAAGGAAGACAGGGTAAGGCTTAGATCGGATATCTAAAATCAGATCTCAAGATGTTCTTTTATAGCCATCCAATATGACCGTTTATGATCATTTGGATTTTTATTGACCTATTAAGATCTTTAATAAAGAGCTTAATAGTCAGATAATAAAAATAAAATTAAATGCATAAGACCGTTTGAACTTTTACTGATCTATTAAGGTCTATAATTAGAAGTCCAGCAGTCAGAAATTAAAAATACGGAAATGAAGAGATTAATGGCATCATAAATATTTAAAAGATAAAATTAAAAGATAAGATTAAAATGCACGGAGAAAAGTTTTAAAAAGTTTTAAATTTTTCTTCTTGGATTCCTCCAATATTCTTGGTATGATATAATTTTCTTTCTCATGTCTGTTAGCAATGCTCGTGCAAAATGGTAATTGACATGAGAAAATAAAGGAAAAAAAAAAAGGAGAAAGGGTCAATAATGGAGTGCCCAATATCTATGTTCAAGCCCTTCATATATTAATAGCTTTGTCATTCTTTTGGAGTGTTGCAAGTTGTGGCATGTTAAACTTAACAGAAGCTACAAATTTGCCAGAGTGAGGGTTTCTTTGATACATGCAAGCCCACACGTCAGGAGGAAGGTGGTGTGGTTCTAATCATATTGGTTTGGAATAAATACGTAAGAACTTTTCTTTAATTGTCCTCTTCGTTTATGCAACTTTTTTCTTCTCACGTAGGAAGCACACACCGACAGATTATGTAATGATTCATATGGCCTATTTCAATTTTTTATAAGATTAAGTCTAAAATTTGCTGAGATTCATGGATTCGGCTGGTACAACCAGCCAGATCATAAACTACTGACTAGATTAGACAAACTTTTTGATATTTGGATTTATCCACTTCAAAACTATATCCGAATATTTTATCTAATCAGTCTATAACCTATGGTTTTATTGATTATATTATTCCAATTCTTAAATTCTATAAGATTTTTAATCCAATTTTACAGAAAAATCCAAACAACCTTTTGATGTTTGTCCAGACAGAGACTACTCTAAACCTGTACACATTTTACAGGCAGTGTTTGGTTGGTACAATGGCCTGTTGCAAGTCCCATTGTCCCAAAAGGCACCACCTTATTAAATGTCACATCCTTGCATCCTATAGCACCTATCATTTGAATAGATTTCTTATTTGTGTAAAAGATACATCATAAATAGAGCTGGCACACCGGTCGTTTTTTAGACTCAGAAATTTTTAAATTTTTTCCCAATTTGGCATGGCTTTCATTTTATTTCTAAAATAAATTTTTAAAAATATTATTTAATAATATTTTATTAATAAAAATATCATTTGAAACGATATTTTTAGTGTCCAATCAGCACCCCACCCCACCACGTTGGAATTTATGATGGTTTAAAAAAAATTATATAATCATCGCTTAAAATGATGCTTAAATTGAGAATGATGCTTTTAAGAAACGCCAAAAAAATAGCGCTTTTAAAAATGACATTCTCAATGACGTTTCTTTTTGGTCCCCACGTACCCTAATCTACTCCCTATCTCCCTGCGCCGCCTGAGATGAGGTCCCCCACAGCCACCTCTGCCCCTCCTCCCTCCCTTCTTCCCCGCGAGTCCTCCGACCTCTACGCGCCCCGGCCACCTCCCCCTCGCACCGCCTACGACCGCATCATCCATGACCGACTCCCCCCTCTCGCCTTCCTTCTTCCACCGCGAGTCCCCGACCTCCGTATGCCCCTGACCGCCTCCCTCTTGCACCGCCTGTGACCGTGTCGTCCACGGCCAACTCCCCCGTCTCTCCTTTCCTTCTTCCGCCGTGAGTCCCCCGACCTCCGTATGCCCCTGACCGCCTCCCTCTTGCACCGCATGTGACCGTGTCGTCCACGGCCGACTCCCCCCATCTCTCCTTTCCTTCTTCCGCCGTGAGTCCCCCGACCTCTGTGAGCCCCAAATCGCCTCCCTCTCACATTGCCTGCAACCGCATCATCCACGACCGGCTCCGCCGCCATCCACCCCCCTCCGGCATCGGCTTCGGTGAAGCCCACACCCCTGCAGCTCTGCGCAGCCTGTGGCACAGAAAAAAGAAAGAAAAATCCAGCCCACCCCTCTCAGGTTTCTTTTTCACATTTTCTCTCACCTGTGATCAGAACATTTTGCATGATGAATATGTTTTTCTATGAAGCCCATATATTTTTTTCACATATTTCTACCCTACATTGCATGAATAATCTAAGATATTTAGTAAGAACAATTTCATTCTACCCTTACAGATCAATTCATTTCAATCCAAAACGAAAAATGTCATTGTTAGCAACATGTAGTTAGAACAGACAAGTACATTTCATTCTCTTTTGTATTTGCCCATTTTTGCTTAATATTGATATGTTTTTGTTGATTGTTATTTGTGAAGCTGATGGCTACAGAACGTATTCATGTCATTGTATTGTGATGGTACAATACAGAGTGATGTTGATAGAGCTGAATATAATGTACATCCTACTTCTTCAATCAGATTGAGGATTACAACAACTTACAATGATTTGTTGGAAAAATTGTACAATTCCATGGAAATAGATAGGGGCCAATTTCATTTAAAGTTGAAATGGTGTTGCCCTGTTATTTTTGGACCGTCGATGCAGATTAAATATGTTGCAACATTGGTTGAGGATGATGAAGATATAGAGGAGATGCTTTCATTTTCTATAAAAAATTTTGAATGCAAATATTTGAAATTATATATTGAGAAAGAGGAAGTCCATCCCGATATTGCAAATGTTGCGGGCATCATCCACAATAAAGGTTATTTTAGAAGCTTGCTAATACAATCAGGGAATACTCCATCACTTTCTCCAAGGTCCACACATGGCTGGTCAAATTTCATGATTGATCATGGTTTACAGGATGTGGGTCCCAGCTGCCTTAGCACAGTGCCACCGTACTATGATTCTTTAAGGAATGATGAGAGGAGTCCTATGATGACAAGTTCTATGATGAGAAGTCCTATTATGACAAGCCCTATGATGACATATCCTATTATCAATGATCCTCATATATGGGACAAACTGATGAGATTAACATAGGCCATGAATAGGTAATCACTGTAGCTAATGTTGATAACCAAGATATTAAGTCAGATGAAGATCATGAAGATGAGTATTGGCCTGGTGATGGTATGCATCAGGATGAAGATCAATATAAAGACCAGCCTGAACGACTGCATGACCCACCATAATTTTTCACTACTTTGGACATGCCTAATGGTAGTGGAATAGCTACTAGTCAATACTTGCAGGATGGTTATTTATTTTGAAATTCATAAATGAATGAATTTTCAATATATATGACATTTCTAAGTAAAAAGGAGTTAAAGAGAGCTGTTGATTTGTATCATATAAAGAAGCATTGGACATATATCGTAGTTGAGTCCAAGTCAAAAACTTGGGCAATCTAGTATGTATCATGTGGCAATACAAATGAATGCAAGTGGAGGTTATGTGCTTTATTTTGAAAAGAAGGATTTTGGATTGTCAGCAGATATAAGGATCCTCATACTTGCCTATATGAAGGTCTAAGTTGAGACTACAAGCATATCAGTTCAAAACTCATTGATACTGTGGTTCGATATATTGTGGAGAAAGATCCTGATATCAAAATTGAAGCAATTATAACAAGTATCAAAGAGTAAATTGGCTACACTATCTCATACAAAAAGGTATGGTATGGGAAGCAGAAGGCCTTAGTTGATATCTATGGAGAGTGGGACACCTCTTATACGAAGTTGCCTTATTACATAACAACCCTCCAAATACAAACCACGGTACCATTGTCCGTTGGAATTTCTGCAATACAGGTGCTTTCGATGTAAGACTTCTTAACTATGTATTTTGATCTTTTAGGCCATCCATTGAGGGATTTAGAATTGTCGTCCTGTTATTAGCATCGATGGCACCCACCTTATGGAAAGTATAGAGGTAAAATGCTTATTGCCATAGGTACTGATGGTGAAAATAGAATATTTTCACTCGCATATGCCATTGTCGATGAGGAAATACTTGCCAGCTGGAGTTGGTTTCTTTATAATTTGAGAATGCATGTTGTCGGAGAAGTAGATGGCACATGTTTAATCTCTGATTGGAATTTTGAAATTTTAAGTGCCATTGCTGATGAATCAAATGGATGGAGTCCACCATGTGTATATCATTGATTTTGTTTGAGACAATGTACCATTTAAAAGATGGTTTGGCAAGCAGGTAGTACTCATCAAGTACGTAAGTTCAACTTGATTATGGAAAGGATCAAGATGGTAAATGAGGAGGCTTGAAATTGGTTGTCTGTGTTGGAGCTTGAAGGTTGGATACTTGCACATGATAGTAGATTGCGATGTGACATCTTAACGACAAATTTATCCGAAAGTCTTCAATAGTGTGCTGTGAGGAGCTAGAAATGTTCTGATTACATCATGTGTGCAAATGACATTCTATCGATTGGTTAAATACTTTTATATCAGGCATACACAAGCAAATAGATATATGCTGGAATAGCCACACAGTTTATTCACACCTTATGTTGCCACAAAGATTATCCAATATCAAATAAAAGCAAATCAGCATAGTATTACACCTTTCCATTTTAATCGGGGTTCAAGTTATTACATAGGCAATCTGAATGTGTAAGAGCTGGAGGTAATAGCCAAATCATGACACTAAATACCAAGACATGTACATGTGAAAAGTAGACAATCTACAAATATCCTTGTTCATATGTCTTAGTTGTGTGCCAAGAAATTGATATGTATTTTGCTCAGTACGTGGATGATAAGTACTCAATTGGTGTACATATCTTAGCTGGCACCTAGAGATACACACATTTTACCTTCTATTCGATGAGACGACCATCATATTACAGGATGTTAGTGTCCTCATCGGACTAATAGTTGATGGTGATACAGTTACAAGAGCTGATCTCATGCAAAGCATTCCAGAGTGGCAGGCTACGTGCTTCCGGTTACTAGGGTTTGAGCCTGAGGCCCAATTTTTGATTATTCACCACTAAGGATAGAGTGTTTGGATGATCACTATTGATATTTACACATTGGGAATGATGCATCAGAAGAGATGGTGCAATAGTATATCAGAGGCTAGGTACTGTGGTTGCTAAGGGATGTCCTTTTATCGATATTTCATCTAACAAGATAAAGTTGATGTTTTACTATTGTTGAAGGATTTAGATTTCACTCGTAGGCTCAGTTGGGGTAGTACAGTACTAGCTTATCTGTACAGAACTATGTGCTAGAGTTTTTATCATGATCAGTCAGAGATTGGTGGTTATCTTATATTATTGCAGGTATGTGATATAGAAATTTTAATTTTTATATTCTATTGTAGTTTTGATTGAGTATATTATGTATAATTTTTTGAAATTGGTAGATTTGAGCATGAGAGAAGATATCAATTATCAGCCCATTGCGAAGACAATTGTTTGAGATGTTCCATTCAGACTAGACGCACCTTGGGGATATAGGTATAAAATATTGGTTCCATTACTTGAAATTTAATGCTTTAATTCGATGAAATTCAATTAATATAAACACACTGTCATGCAGATGGAACGTTGCATTCAACGTTCTCCATGTGTCGACGAAGGTGGCATGGATTTATAGATGCTAGTTGGATATATTGGTTGATATATGTAAACAGATAATTTTGATTTACGTACAGTATTATAGTATTCATAATCTACTAAAATAAGCTTACTAATCCAACTTTATCTTTAACTCTATCAGTTTTATAGGAGTCATACACAGATGAGATATTATCCATATTATCACAGATGTGCATGGATGGATATGATATATGGGCTGCTAGGTTGCCACTTATTTATTTTGATGTGATGGAGTGGCACCTTCCAGATCGTGTGCTGCGGTAATTTGGTCGGATTTAAGACATCCTAGAGCAGTTTGATACCAGCTAGCGACTTCGTCATGTTGATCAATGAGGGACAGCTCATGTTGACTAACGTATCAAGCATGCTGAGTATATCACTATTTGAAATGCACGACGAAATTACATAGTTCATGGTAATCATATATTGGGAGGCCATCCTTATATCGAGGATTATATGGCTTGATTTCTTAGAATTACAGTACAGATCATTGGATAGCTTCGGTATGCAGTTTCAGGATATAAGGGTGAGAGTTCTACTATGCGTATTTTGGTAAGACCGTAGAAATTATGCCTTATGTCAATGTCATGTTGAATTTCAATTAATTAAGTTTTCATTTTATTTCTAATTATTAACTATGTTGTATGATTTATGTAGATGAAGCATTTGGATGAGATAGCAATTTTCACACAACGTGCCATCACTGCTAATGATGAATTGAAGCGATTGGTTATATTGGGCCAATTGAATGACACTATCAGACATACATATCAGGATATTGGGCAACCTGATCACATCTCCGTTTACCATACTCGGTCACCTACAACATCATCATATATTTCGGTGGCATCACCATATTTTTCAGAGATGCGACAGTTGGGCTCTCCACATATCCCTGAGATGCAGCATAATACGAGCAGTCGGGATCGTCCATCATCATCGATGCCATCTTTTACTGAGAAAATGGACACTGCTCCATTATCGAGCCTATTTGATCCAAAGCATCATGATGATCATGAGGATCATAAGGATTTAGAGCTAGATGCTAGTTTTGCTATGGCAGAGGATAGGCCACCTGTGCGCAGAGGTCGAGGCTGAGGGTGAGGACGAGGGCAAGGTTTAGCTCATACTGATATTGATGTGGTAGACCTTACTATTGATGTAGGAGAGAGTGTATCGCAAGTGATTCAGAGGGACTCCCAACGGTTTTGATGACCTCTTAAAGAAGGTCAAAGTGACCAAGGCAGAGACCACGGCCTTATGGTACATAGGTTATATTGTCATAGTTTTCTTGGTCAATTGTACGAATACAATTGTTTAAGTAATTAACCAGCTTTGTTGTATATATTTGTATTCTCTTATGCCTGCTATCTGGCTGAGGTAGCTAGTCTTTTATTTATAAATTTTGTGAATATTGAATAGATCTTATTTACAAAGAAAAAATATGGATGTGCCATTATAGGTATTTTGCTGATTTTGGTTGTCTTCTTTACAAGGAAGTTACTGTCGGAATTTAGTTGAAATTTTACTAAGTCTTTGACATATAGTTTATAAGGGGCATAGTAAAATCTCATAATTACTTTGAAGTACTAATTGAAAGCAAATTTCAGAATCCATTTTTATAATTTATTTAATCTAATTTTTCAAAAGAAGAAAAGAAAAATAATTCTTAATGGTTCTTTATTAAATTTAGGGCTTGATTCCTCTAGGCAATGAACCTCAAACTGAATTTCTCTTTCTAACCCCTTAATCTTGCTCCGGGATCAACTTCAATTCCTCTCAATTTATCGAAGGTTTTAAAAAATGCTGTTTTGAATGGTGATGGCATAAGGGTCGATAAACCAAATCCTACCCTTTGTGTGCCGTGTGATACACCAACAAAACTCTATGAGCTGTGTGAAAAACCAACAAAATGTCATTGTGAATGGTGCTTATAAAAACACCACTTAAAATGGTATTTTTAAAAATGTCACTTAAAATGATATTTTTAGAAATATCATTAGAAATGATATTTTATAAATATCATTTTTAATGATGATTTTATAAGTATCATTTCATATGATATTTTAATTTTTTTTAAAAAAAAATTATAAGGATTGAAAGGATTGCCGGCGTGGTAATAAAATCATTATTTGAAATAATATTTTTAATAATATAAATATTATTAAAAATAATGTTTCTAAAACTAATCCCATTCTCTGAAATAAGTTGGAATGGACACCCAATGGAAAAAATAATTAAAAAAATCTCTATTCTAAGAAACGACTCGCTGGCACACTAACATACAGCTCCAGTAAGAGAGTACAGCACCAGGTCTGATGTCTTGCCCAAGTGTTCAGCAGTACTTTGTTTGCTTGCTTGTGGACTTTCCACCCTTTTACTGTGTGACAGATCCTCTGAGAACTGACTCCATCTGACCCCTGTTCCCTGCAATGGCCTGCTTCACTCCAATGGTCAGAGTGCCTACATGGCTTACTAACTTCCTTGTCAGCTTCCTCAGAAAAATAGGAAAAAAAAAACTTCCTTGTCAGGGTATTGCCTGAACATTCCAAACCTCATTAAAGTTTTCATGTGGAACAAAACACAAGAATGCCACTGTCAAAGAGATGCTGTCAGTATATCATTTACTTAAATATACATGAAGCATTTGTGGGTGAAAATGAATCCAGATAAATAAATTTCACTTACAACTATCACAAATATTTGTTTCTTGAGAGAATGAATATTAGTTATTTAAAATACACTGCATATACAAGCCCATTGTCAAAATTTCACTAAGATATAAGGCCTTGCAATCCGGTTGAGTAGCCAGCATTTAGATGAACTGTAAATATTAGTTTATTTCAATCGAGATGGAAAGGTTAAGAAATTTCTCAGGTGCTATATCAGAATATCAATTAAGATGGTAAAGGCAAGTCTAATATATTGATCTCAGAATTAAAATTATAAGAAGTTGATAGAAAACTGAACAAATATAATGATGTTGTTTAGATTAATATCCAAAATACAATGATTTATTTGAACTAAGATTGCCTAAGACCAATACAAATTGATATCTAAGCCAAAGTTGGTAAAATAGCAACTTGGCTTAGTTCCACAAGTCCTGCAGCTCAACATCATGCATCAACTCAAAAAGCCTAGCACAAATGAACACATGATGGTTTCTGGCCTTCTACTCCATATCATCACCTCAATTAGGGGAAGGGGTTCCCTTGCTTGTTGCTGCAAACTCGTGGAATCTGTGAGCCCTTGGATGCTACCATGAATCATATGTAATGGCCCCCATACATCACAACATTGCCTCTCCATCTGCATGCAAGTCGAGACAGGCATGATGTATTAGAGTCATTGGATAAGGCTGCAAACAATCCAAACTGCTCATAGATGGCTCATGATCAGCTCGACAAGGGCTTGCTTGGACCTGGCCAAGTTGGATAACTCAGTCAAGTTCAAACAATTTTCAGAGCTCAGCTTATAAGCAAAGTCTTGCTTGAACAGGGACCAGCAGTAGTTATAACAGGAAGCTCAGCTTGACTCGGCTGGTTCAAAGCTCAGCTTAGAGGTTATATGAGCAGTGCTTGAACAACATTTATCAAGTTCTGGTCGAGCTTGAGTGGAGAAGCTGCATTGTATGTTGAGCCCAGCTCGAGCAATCTAATACTCAGATCAACTTGTTTGCAACCCTACCATTGGATTCCCATCCGACGGATGCATAGGTTCCTGCATAGAACCAGCAAGGCAACCCACACAACACTCATCCATCATGAAATATGGGCTATTATTAGCACCAGGGCAAATTGATAATGGTGCATTAGATGAGACACAGCAAGCCAAACTTGAAGGGTTGAAGAGATTAGATTCTAGATCGCAAAACTATGAATTTAAAGGCTCCAAAAAAATTTGCAATCCACAAGATCATCACGCAAAATACATCACTGCTACTAAATTTAGTAGTTGGTGCATGCCAACAAGCATATATATATATATATATAGGAAATAAGAGAAGATTCTTTGAGAAAGACAAATGAAATTGCTGTTTGCAGGAAACTAGCTAGGTACGTACCATCCAAAGAAAGGTAACTCAAATAACAAAATCAGAGAGAGAGAGAGAGAGAGAGAGAGAGCATAAATGTAGCTTATTGGATTATTATTAAATTCTCATCATAATTTGGTTGTTTAAGTGGAATTAGCAAGTTATTCAATGATTAGAAAGTTTTTCTTTCAGCATTTTGAAGATAAATTGTGCCACAGAAACACTTGCACATAATCATGATTCCAAGAGAAATAATGTTCAACAAAGTTAAAACATGATATAGAATTCCTATGAAACCAAATAGTGAAATATCATAGAGCAAATAGAATTATAGAAGACCATATATAAGAAGCCACCTGTTTCAAGCATTGCGGAAGCTTATCTCAATTTCAAGCATCTTAAGAGAACACTGAATCTTTTTTTTAAGAAAAAAAAGGAAGGAAAGGAGGGGCGTGGAGAGAGAGAGACAGAGAGAGAAAGTATTGTTCTGCACAATTATAGAATGTTGAAGCATATTTAGATACTCATTCTGAGAATTGAATGTTCTCCCACGTCTCAAGAACCTCATATTTAACACTTTAATAATCAGACATAAATGGTAGTATCAAACTTAGCAAATGAAACTGATATAATTGTCTCCCAGTTAAAAATAACCTCACCGCCCAATTGACCAAAAAAATTGCTGCAAAATCTAAGCACGTACATTACATGATTGACGAAAGGACGAAAAGTACAACAAATGACTGCATAATGCTTGCATTCGAAAGAGCAGACACGATAGAAGTAATAACCAAAATAAAGAACTGAAATGGTGAAAAGGACTAAACTTTGGGACAAATCAACTAAAATGCACCTAACAAAACATCATCGAACCAACTTCCTCCACTCAGTGCGGCCCCGATTTATTCAAGTCCAGTGCCTGACAATCTTAAGAAATGCAAAAATGGATGGTGCGCTTGCTCATGTTGCTTTCCAGTGGCAGAGCCATTTGTAGAATCATCTTCTGCCAATTCTAGACTGGTGAGAGAATCAACCATGTCATTATGCTGGCACTCTCGCCTGTAATCCAGGGTGATTGTCTGCAGTTCATGGGTGTCTATAATTTCTTGAGGCATGCTCTGTTGTATATAAAATAATTCATTAGCAAAAGAATTGGAAATGAACTGAAAGTAAATGGACAAAAGCAGCAAGACAAAAGACAGATTCGAATTGTCTCCATCCCAAACTTATTGATAGCTTAAATTAGCAACCAGAATAGATATTTTGTTATTCTACTTACTTCGAGGACCCATCCAATGTAAGTGACATTGTTTACATGTTGGTTCATGTCTAAATCAGCTCTTCTGGGCTGTAAATTTTCAAGAGAATAAGTGTTTAGGGAACAAAATCATATTTTATGTAAAATCCATTAAGCTACCCCAGCATAGAGGAAGTTACAGCTTAAATTAGGCAAATAACTTACAATAAGTCCCAATCGTGAATATTCTGCAGGATCTTCAAGTTTGGGAATTTTCTTCAAGCTACCATTATCCTCCTCTGGAAATGCTAATCTGCATGGTCACACTAGATAGTCATATACATATTATTATGCATCACTTTGTTGTGTTATCTTCTGAGAGGAAAAGAAGCAAAGGAAATAACAGAGCCTGAACTAACACAAGATGAAGCTACCCAGTACTCTCTGTACTCAAAATGAAAAGGGTATGATCTGAAGATAAACAATACCAAACTGCCATAAATTATTTTTCCACAACAAGTATCACAAGGTTCACAATAACACTATAGCTAATGAAAGAAAACAATGCTATTCTCGTTCACATATAGGTCTAGAAAATCTCAAATGAAGATGGTGAGGATAATAAGGATTAGATATAGCCATAAGCAAGCCCTCTCCTACTGTTCTCATCTTCTTTCGCTAGCCTTCTTTAATTGAAGTGCATTATAAGTAGCAATCTAGATGGATTATGCATTTCCTCACATACCAAAACAACTGCCATGTTAAATTAAATACAAAGAAGAAAGCAAAAGCTTCAATAGCAGCTTACCTAGGAGTTCTTGGGCAGAAAACAAGATATTCTTCCCTCACTTCGTCACTTACTCGCTGAAGCCTCCTAGTGTCTTGGTTCATCATCACCCACTTGCTGTCACAGAATTACATCAAACCAAAACTGAGCAGGGATACCTCTCGCAGTTAAATTTATTCTAATAATGATGAAATTTGAGGAAAAAAAAAGCACTGATAACATTTCAGAGATATTAGATATGTAAAGATATCAATAGCTATAGCAGCTCAAGCACTGGTTTTTTTCCCTGATTGTGTCCTGAAATGGCCATATCTTCGACCTTTTGCCAATCTTCCGGTCACTGCACATTCCATTTCAAGTTTCCAAAAAAATTGTCATGGTCTATTGAACTGATTTTTACAATTCATAGGTCTTCTCTTAGATTTTTTCCTGTTCCACCTTGCTTTTATTCAGTTCCAAGTAATTGAATCAACCTTCTGGAAAAGCCCTTGTTTCCAACAAAAACAGAATTTTAACCACCTTGGTATTGATGTTACACAAAACTTTTGAAAATTAAATAGACAACTACACTGTAACACTGCCTTTGTACTTGACAGTACTAATCAAGTGTTTTGAAGCCTTCACTTATCCCATGAAATGAATAATAATTCATAAATATTTGATCAGTAGAATAGACTTGTCCCTGATACTTTTTGTGAGTAATATGAATGAAACTCCCTGTCATTAATAGGCAAAAACACATCGCGCCATAAAAACTATCCTAACTAAATCTTCCGCGTCCAATGTTTAATTTTGTTGGTTAGTGAATAAAGAGTAAGCAATAAATAAAGATAAGAAATATACCTCGTAGCTCTACCAATAACTTCACCGGAAGCCAAGTCCTTGAGAATCCAATCACGCCTGGTGCCTATTTTTCCTTCCCCTTGGCACCATGTTTCAATCTCCACAACATCACCCCTGAGCCAAAGCACACAATAAGCTACAATTAAAAGCTTGGGAATTGGAAGATAAGCACTGATATAAATCTCTGCACCCACCAGGCAGGATACTTGTATATCTCAATATGCATGCGAGAAGTCACCCATATGAGGTGAAGTTTCCTCATGGTGGGTGTCGTCGCGAACCCATCCATCGAAAACCCAACACTCTGTGCATGGTTGCACCCAACTTCCTGCATCATGGCAGCAGTAAACAAGTGTTAATGGAAATTATATAGAAGCATGACCGGTAGTCTTCATGTAATCCATTATTTCAGAATCCAGCAATGGAGAAATTTGATCCACACATGGAGAATGCTGTTTACAGAACCAAAGTCAATTAGCAGAAACTAGCGCAGAAATGAATAAAGTTAAAAATGTTAGAAAGAAAATAGTTGCCGAATGAGGAAAGCTAATCTAAAATTAAAAAAAAATGCTTATAAACCTCAGAGTTACCAAATAAACAAACTCGAGCTATCAAAATAATCGAATTAAGACATAGGCTCATTAAATTAACAGATGAACTGTTCCAGAGAGGAAAAAACAAGTGAAAAAAAAAAAAACAAAAGGAAGCAAATCATACATGATGCAGAGCCCATTTCAGACCACCACCACAAATATAAGTAGTAAATTAAAAGAAAATCCAACACTAGTCCAACTCAAATCTCTAGGAGCTTTGTTTCAATAACAATTAATTAAATAGAAAAAAATCAAATTTTGACACTAAATATAATCCGTTGCCATTCTGCCATTTCCATATTTTTTTAAAAAAATGGGATAAAATTCTTTGGATAAGATAATTCCATATCAGAACTTCAGTTTCAAAAATTCAAGAATGAATAGGGGAAAAAAAAGAAAGGAATACAAAATCGCAATCAAATGTAATCAGAAACCACTGGGGTCGCTTCAAAAACACCAGAAAGGAAGAAAGAATGGAACCAAAGATCCAAAAAGAAAGAGGTATCGAAGTAAGATGGGATTTTATGAGAACCTGGAGGAGATTGGCGATAGTCTCGACGGTGGCGGTCTTGTTGATCCCCACCTCGTAGCACCTCACGATGAAGCTCTCCTTGTACGA
>KE505079.1:543422-566652 GCA_000441515.1 Elaeis oleifera
GCCATCCGCCACCGCCGCCGTCAGCCCGCCGCTGCCGCCGCAGTCTCCGCCCGGAGCACGGCACCACGCCGCCGCCACAGCCTCCGGCCACCTCCGGCGGCTCCGCGCCCCGGCATTGGGCCGCCGCCACCGCCTCGCGGCCCGGATTGGCCCCCAGCCACGTGGTACCCTTCAGCATCTCCACTCCTGGCCTCCGCCTCAAGCTTCGTGGCACCCCTGATGCCGCCGCCCTCCGTCGTTGGACGGCCCTCTCGCCTCCGGAGTTGTACATAAAGGTCCTCGGTCGATACGACGAATGCGATTTTAGTTACTCAAATACCACTAAAGTGTTTGAAAATATCGAATATGCCACTTCTTTTTAAGTAGGCATCTATCTGGACCGTTGGATTATAAAGAAGCGGCTGATATTGGATCCAGGTGGCGACTTGACGATTACGAATCGACGGTGCAGGACACGTAGACGTAACGAGGTTATCGTGGCGGGGATCCCATCACCGACAGAAACATCGCCTCAGGGTCATCGTGGCTGGGATACGATCACCGACAGTTACATCACCTTCCGTCCTGTCCTGCGTGGCTAGACCATATTGATAGGGTGGGGCGGGGTGTTCGTTTGCGTTGGATTTGGAGAGTTCCGTTCTGGTTCTAATTTTAATGAGAAATAGAATCGATCCAATCCTCCAAAATTTAATTCAGATTCTTCCTCGTAGATTCAGATCTCATTTTATTATTTAAAAATTATTTTTAAAAATATTCTTCTCGAGCTGTATGAGAAGGTTAAGGTGTTGGAGCAACGCAAGGTCAGACACAGCAGTGTCGATAGGCGAAACACAAAATCTCATCGATAGAATTGGAGGATATTCGGTGACATTTCACGAAGATTCTTGAGTTTTTGAAAAAGATAGGACAGTGGCGCGGAAGCAATGGGAGAAGATCTCCGTTTTGGTATATAGTATTAGCTGGTGGGTGCTGTCGAAGTGGATGGGTAAAGAGTTTAAGGATCGGGGTAAGTTTGTATACGATCCGGAAATTTTTACCTTTATGGAAGATCACCACCTAATCTGATTTCAATCGGCGACGGACTCTGAGGCGGTCTCCAGGATGGGCCATGGTTCATCATCGGACAGTTACTGACAGTTGAGCTTTGGGTGCCGGGCTTTATCCTGGGAATGAAATGGGTGCGGAGGGTGGTTGTTTGGATTCGGCTGTCAAGGTTGCTAATGGAGTTTTGGAGTCCCGAGATGCTCTAGGGGATTGTGGCGGAGGCTAAAAAATCGATGGCGGCGGATGAGTTCACGGACCGCTACTGAAAAATGGGATGCGCATGGTTCTAGGTGGAGCTTGACACAGAAAAATTCTTGAAGTTGGGAGTCCTTATCCAGGGATATGATGGGATTTTTGACAAATTTTGTTATGAAATATTCCGCCATTTGTTATGGCTGTGGCCGAATGGGGCATGTTGATGACAACTGTCCATTCCCACTAGAGAAGAAGATGGATGGTGGGCGGGAGCTTCAGCTGGAGAACTTTCTGGTTTCTCCGATAGTGGTGGAAGGGAAAGTGGCAACGAGTGATAAGGAGCCCACCGTCAATCGACTGCGGACGGGCCCGTGGATCGCTATCTCAAGGATCTGGACACCACGACATATTAGAGTTCCGGTGAAGTTCAAGAGAATGGAGGACTTCAACACTGACTCTTTGGCCCCCAGTTCCTCTCCGTCACGTCCCAACTCCCCTCGGCCATCAGAAAGTTCTCGAAAATCACCTTCGGACTCTGATAGTTGGCAAAAGCAGACCAAGGTTGTTCAACAGCGATCACCGGCAAAGGACAGGGTGGAATCAGGTGCTGAACAAGTTAAGGTGGACGAGTCCGGGTCTGGGTTCATGATGCTGATTGAGTTAGGTCCGGATCCGGATGCCATGGAGGTGGGCTTGGCGGTGAGCCTAAGCCCAGTTGACCAGTATATGGGTGAGGCGGCTGGGCATTTTCTAAAACGGGCCAGAAGTCCGGCCCGGAATGTAAAGCCGGGCTTAACACGGGAAGAAGGTGGGTCGGGACAGCGTGGCGGATTTGGAGGCTGGACGGCGCGGTGGTTCCCCGGGCTCGGGAACGGTCACGGGGGAGAAGGGCACTGGTTCAGCGGCCGCGGCTTCTCCGGCGACTAGTGACCCTGCTCCAGTGGGTGGTGACCCTGGCCGGCACCACCAGCGGTCGTCATCGGCGGGGAGGAGTGTCTGTGGCGGCGGCGGTGGAGCCGGGAACGAGGCGGGGGCTGTCTCCCGTACTCGTGGCGAGGACTTTCCACCGGCCAGCAGGCAAGCGGCCGAAATCGAGGGCGAGCAGGTGGCTGGAGCGGCGGGAGAAAAGGGACCGGACTTGCCTTCCACCGTCAAAAACCCCTCTCCAGCGGTGATGCAGCAGATTGATCAGTAGGAAGACAACGGTGGACAAGGGGAATTGGATGCTGGGGGGATTGTGGGCCACAAGGAGGTTGTGGGCCGCCTCAAAAAGGCTGGCTGCGGGGAAGTGAAGATGATGGAGTGACGCCGGAGGAGTCCACGCTGGGTTTGCCCTCTTATCACTCTCACTAATGAAGATTCTCATTTAGAATATACGCAGAGTGGGGAAACCATCCTTTCACTATCTTTCGAAGGCTTATTTAGTAACACAATCTTGAAATTAGTGTCTTGATGGAGAATAGGTTGTCAGGGCTTAGTGTGGTTTATGTTCGTCGTCACTTTTCAGCTAACTAGGAGATCTATGCTGTAGACTCTCAAAATTTATCGAGAGGGATTATTGTTGTGTGGCGTGCTGGAATTGCTATTGTAGATGTATTTCACTGTTGTAATCATCTAGTGTTGCTATCACTGAAATAAATGGATCTGTTTGATTTTTGTCCAATGTGTATGCTAGTAGAGTATAGGGAAAGAAGAATTATTTGGCAAGAGGTGGCTAGTCTCATGGACCAAGGGATTCCTACGGTTGTGGCTGGCAATTTTAATTGTACTACTGATCCTGAGGATAAAAAAGGGGCAGGCCTTTAGTGGATGATGTGGGCTCTAGGAAGTTCAGGAGTTCATTCAATCTATTGGTCTTATGGATCTGGGCTTTATGGGGCAAAGCTTCACCTATTGCAACAACCACCTTGGCGCTGCCCGAGTATGGGAGAAGATTGACAGGATGTTTGCTATGACCAGTTGGATCCACCACTATCCTGCCCATCTTGTTCATCACTCGCTGAGGATTGCTTCTGACCATTGCCCACTGTTTTGGGCACCAACACCTCTATTTTCCATCGGAGTCTCTTTCGGTTTAAGAAGTTTTGGCTCTCTTATCCCAAATCGTGGGAGATTGTCAGAGAAATCTAGAAACTATCGGTCCATGGTGATACTAGGTACTGTGTGACCAGAAGGTTAGAGCTGACAAGGAGATATCTGCTGAGGTGGAACAAGATTGAAGTGGATGATATATTTAGGAGACTCGAGACGGTGGAGATCTCTATCTCGGAGCTTCGGGAGTGGGAGGATCATGAGGAGGGCTTACAGAGGCTGAGCTGACTGACCTGAGGGGCTTACTTTCCACACACCATATTCTGCTTCGACAACAGGAGATCTTTTGGAGGCAGAAATCGAGGATGCAATGGATTAGGAAGGGTGATCGGAACATGAGATTTTTTCACCAGTCCACCATTATCCGACGACATAAGAACTGGATTAGGGCAATCAGGGACATAGCGAGGCAGGGGAGGATCTCAGAGGAGGAGATCAAACAGAAGGTTGTTCAATTCTTCAAAGCCTGCTAGACGGCGCCACTTGGAGGGAGCTGGACTACTTTTCCCTTACGGGGCAGCAGTCACGATAGAGGAGAACAGGGACCTGGTGGTTGATGTTACTGGAGAGGAGGTTTAAAGGGCTCTTTGGACCATGGCTGAGGATAAAGCCCCAGGCTCAGATGATTTTTCTCCACTCTTCTTCAGGAGATATTGGCCACTTCTCCAAACTGACGTGGTTGCGGTGATGCAGGAGGTTTTGCAACCAGCCAGATGTTGGAGAGGTGGAAGTAGACTTTCATCACCCTATTTTCGAAGAGATAGGATGCTTCAAAA
The DNA here is from genome assembly GCA_000441515.1 of Elaeis oleifera. Lineage (NCBI taxonomy): Eukaryota > Viridiplantae > Streptophyta > Magnoliopsida > Arecales > Arecaceae > Elaeis > Elaeis oleifera. Next base: position 547,529 of record KE505079.1, read on the forward strand.
CCCAGTCACTTCAGGCCAATCAGTTTATGTAGTACCATGTATAAAATATATGCTAAACTGATGGTGTGCAGGTTGAAGCCGATTCTTCCTCAATTGATATGTCCAGAGTAGGGGCATTTGTCGATGGTTTTAGCATTTCTGATAATGTTCTTATCATCCAGAACTTCATGCATGATATTCAACATGCCACCTCCCATCGTGGTCTGATGGTGATCAAGCTTGATATGAAGCAAACTTATGATCGCATGAGCTAGGACTTCCTCGAGAGGGTTTTGATGGACTTGGGCTTCCATCCGACATGGATCAATTGGACCTTGGCCTGTATTCGAAGTCCTTCTTTGCCATCCTAATCAATGAGACACCTTCAGACTTCTTCTACTCCATGGTTGGCTACACCAAGATTATCCCCTATCTCTATATCCCTTCATTATTTGTGTTGACACCCTCTCACGAGCTATTGACGCTACGGCTTGTGGGCCAGCCTTAAACCCCTATGTGTCGACACCCGATGCCCAGCCAATCTCGCACCTCCTCTTCACAGATGTTTGTTGTTGATCGATCAGGCTTCTGTTCGGAATGCGATGAACTTTCGAAGAATTTTGGAGGATTATAGTGTGGCTTCGGGCTAGAAGGTCAACCTCCTTAAATCAGCAGCTGTGTTTAGTCTAAGGATGCCAGCCCAACAGCAACTTACGATCAGAGATATTCTTGGAATCAGGGAGTATAGCAGGACCTTGCAGTACTTGGGCATCCCTATCATCGAGCACAAGTTGAAAAGGCCGAAGTGTGTGGATATCAAGTGAGCAATCCGGGAGCGGCTTAAGGGTTAGCAAGGCCGTGCTTTGTCCATGATGGGTGGGTTACCTTGGTGAGATTTGTTCTCAACTCCATTCTTATTTACCTACTTTCACACATGGTTCTCCCTATAGTTCTAGTGGCAAAATTGGAGCAGTTCTTTCGAAGCTTTCTGTAAGGATCCCGATCGAAAGGATGAGGGGGTGTCCATTTGCTTGATTGGAAGGTGGTGTGCCAGTCTTTGAGGGAGGACGGTCCAAGCATTCAGTCGTTAGCCACCAGGAGGGAGGCCCTAATCATGAGGCATGCTGCACGGATTCTACTCAGTCTGGACTCTCTATAGAGATTGATCATGATGGCTAGGTATGGCCCATGGCCTGTTAGTGGTGAGGTCCATCTTAGACATACTGCTTCTTTTTATGACGTGAGAACTGTGCTCATGCTCCTGATGTTGTCCCCAAGATTAGATGGCTGGTGGGAGATGGACACTCCATGGGTATCCTTCATGATATTTGGATTAGAGATCTACCATTTAGTTAGTGGCCGACCTTTATCAGTGTGGAGGTGACTAAATCCATGAGAGTTGTAGATCTCCTTCATGCTGATGGTGGAGGGTGGGACCCAGCAGTCATATCCCATTTGTTTGATAAGTAGCTGGAGGAGTGGGTGATGTCTCTTGCGACCTCCATATTCAAAAGTTCGGACATCAGAGTTTAGGGACACTCCTACATCTCGAGAGTTATGATGGGGGACCTCTACTAGATTTATTGGAGGGAGCCTATCAGACATAGAGATCTTGGGTGGATCTGGAGGTTGGGGGTGCACCCGAGGGTGAGCCTATTCCTTTAGAAGGTAGCCTGGGGCCGGCTCCCGACCATGTCTCTCTTGCAAACTCGAGGCATGGATCTTTAGGTGGTGTGCTTTTGCTGCGACTTCAAGGAGGAGACCATTGAGCACATTCTCTTTCGATGCTCGAGGGCAATAACTGTTTGGTCCTTGGCGGGTTATACCGATGCATCGCTCAGGCGGAGGACCCCACTCAAGCCCTTATGGAGCTCCTACAGTGTAGTACTGGAGGTGATGTGGCTAGGGTAGCTGGGGTTTATGTGGCTTGCATGGCTCTCCATATTTGGTTGGCTAGGAACAACCTGGTGTTTGGCTCCAGGCGATATTCAATGAGGCTTATCTTTAAAAGAAACTCAATTATGGTGGCGAAGCTCATTGATGTGACATCCAAGCCGTCAGAGATTTGGAGCTCCACCTTGCTTGTGTAGCAACCTGTCGAGTGTTGATCTCCTGAGAGCCCCCTCCTCTATTCTATCTAAAGGTCAACTTTGATGGAAGTATTAGAGGTAGGCTTGGTAGGTTAGTTTGTGATTCACGAGCCAGATTCCAAATTTATGGCCGTTGGGGGGGATCATCTGATGGAGCCTTCAGTTCCTGAGGTGGAGCTTTATGCAGCCTGAGTGGAGATTATTTTGCTAGGCAGACCTTGGGGGTGACTCAGACTATTGTAGAGGGAGACCTAGCCACGGTGATGACTTGACTCCAGAGGTGCACTCGCAAGGGAGCCACTCACCCCTTTTATATGATGTCTCGAGGGTGCTGGAAGGGTGCACTACTCTGATGATTAGGTGCATCTCCATAAGGTGAATACCATGGCTGACTGGGTGGCAGCTTATATAGCTGTGCACACTGGAGAAACTATCTAGACTGAGTTGGAGGTCATCCTTAGGTGACTTTGAGATATTTTATTTTTATGATTCTCTGATTGTATTCATACAAGACTTATTTGAATGAACCGCTTTATCAAAAAAAAATCTTACCTCACTCACCTCACACAAAAAAATCCAATCCCACCCACCTTATTGTTGGTCTTGATGAAGGCATCAAGCACCATGGGGCCGCACTTGGTGAGGTCGATTGCATAGTGCTAGAGCTGAGGTTTGGAGGGATCGTCGGGATTCTACGATAGATGGAGGTCTTCATCAACTTGGGCTTGGTGGGTTGGAGCTCTAATTAGGAGTGGGCCTCTGTCGAGTAAGGCTGTAAATGGTCGGATTGACCCATAATTCGATCCTATCTGACTCGCATGGATCTGATCCAAATCATTTTAAAGGACCCATGGATCCGGATCAAGTTCTAAAATTGGATCTATTTATTTTTGGATTGGATCTGGATTTACTGAATTTTGATCTGATTAGATCCGATCCGATCCATGAAGACTTTTAGACTGATCTGGATCTTAAGATAAATGATCCGATCCAACCCGATCCAAACCCATCCCTCATCTCTTTTATTCCTTTATTACATAAATGTTAATTTTGATTGATGCTACTTTAATATTTGTTGCTCTTAAAAATGCATTCATTCTATCGATTTTTTTAGATTTTTATTTTTAAATTTGTTAGAATATTTGAATTTAGATTAACCAAGTCAGGGGTAATGGTGAGGAAATATGATTAGGCTTTTTGGATTCTTAAGTGAAGAGTGTAAGACATGGAGGCTCTAATAGACTCATGCATTAAGATCAAAATTTATAATGCAAATAAGATTGTTTATAGATCTTCTACTTATTAGTCTTGTTATTTATAACTTGACACAAACAGATCCAGATCTAAATCCAAATCGAATCTTTATTTCATGGATCGGGGCTGGGTTATACATGGACCCAATCCGATCCGAATGATCCATTGGGTCAAAAAATTTGATCACGGATCCAATCTGATCTAATCTAATCTTCTATTGAGTTAGATTTAGGTCATTCATTATCCGATCCGATCCGACTCATTTGCACCCCTAGTGCCAAGACCAGACATGCTACCATGGCCGCGATGAGGGTAGGGCCGACAATTGTGTTAGGAGGAGGCTATGGGAGGTGGTGGAGCCACAACAGAGAAGAACCCTTATGATGGCTATCGATGATGACAGAAGGAAGAGCGAGTGTGAGAAGATGAAAGGGAGCTTACCATACAGTGAATATATTGAAGAAAAGATCGCACGCCCGATCAACTAAATCAAAGTGCAGTAAAATTCAAAATTTTAATCTGGCATGTGATTTGATTGAGATCACATTTGGATCTATGCTAGATCAATCATGTATCTAAGATCAAGTAATTTAAAACTATTTTAAGTCTAATTATATTAACCATGATGATCGCATCATCACCTTTGCACAGGTAGTGATACACCATTGTCCAATGATCATGGAGTTGAGGTTCGCTGTTAAGCTGCACATGTGTCCATCTCTACAGGTATCCACTCGGACTCAAACTAAGACACTTTCTCTGACTTCGATCCATCTTCACCAAGATGGATCAGTAAGCTCCTAGATCTACCTTCGATTTGATCTTGGACAGGATCTCGATCAACCCTTGATCGTAGCCTTCTTCTTCCTTTGTGTAGATCGACCAGCACCCGACTCTTCGAGTGCACCAAATAGACCAGCCCAACTCCTTTGGGCATGGGAGAGGAGAAGAGAGTAAAGAGGAGAGGGAGAGGGCGTGGAGAGGAGAAGAGAGCTTTGAGGAATTCAATGATACCAAACCATTTGGCAAGGGGCCCTATTTATAGATTTTAGAAACCTAGGAGTCTCAAGGCTTTAAGTCATCAAACGACTTAAAGCATAAGGACTCTCAACATGTGGCACCCCCTCCCTCTCCTTTTCACGCCATTTTATCGAACAAAATCAGATGGGGTGTGCACCCCATCTTATCTTCCTTCAAATTCAAATAGGTGCAAGCTCTTATCCTCATCCACAAGGGGACAAGTCCCCTTTAAATTTAAATGGGGCATTTATCCCTACATTTGAACTCAAATTCAAATGGGGCAAAGCCCTATCCTCATCCATTTGGGCGTTCCACCTTTTGATCTGATCAAGAATGGTGGGCACCTCATTTCACTCTTGAATTTTCACGAAAAAAAATGTGAGGCGCCAACTATTAGCGCCCTCTACCCTTAATTCTTACATGGAAGGCTTCAGAGACTCCAACTCTTATTATCCAAATGAGCTTGCTTTGATTTGGTCAAGCCCTATCTAATAGAAAAGTCAAATCAAGGAGAAACTGGGTTTAATCATATGCTAGCATAATTTCTTAAATCTAAAATTAAGATTTAATTAATCTTAACCCAATCAGACTATACGAGCTTAATTTTGCAATCCTAGACCAAAACTCTTATTTGTGTGACCCCGTAGATTCAATTCTATTTGACAGTGGGATATATTGTGATCTCTATCATCACTATCATTGAAACTTATTTCGATGGATTGAAACTCTTTCAATTCAATCAATTTAGAATTATCGATCATTAAGATAATTCTATTTGATCTAACAATCCACTAGTAGTATCTAGCAATATGTAGTGGCAATCCATCAGAATCGAATGGTTGAAACTCTAGGTGTGGTTGCCGTGTGATTCGATTCTTCTATCATGAATTTTGATAAAATGGAGGTTAAGGATAACTCATCAAACCTCATTCTTGTCATATGTTAGATTCAATCGACTTAAGTTCGTTTATGAAATCTCATGAAAATACCTTTTCATCATTCACATTGCCATGGCATGGGCTTAAGACTCAATTTCATGATCTACATAGGACTACTCATCTACCGAGGTCGATAGTTTCCATTTTGGTGTACTTTCTATTTCTACAATAAATCTATTGCAACCAACATATACCTCAAGGCTTCGTATGGCTAGAAGATCGAGTTATGGTGTAGTCAAACATAGCATCCTTACTGTGAATAGTCGAGACACTGCAGATCTAAGAACTACTCACACTACCACAGTATCAAGTTAGTCACTGATGAGAAGATAGATATCCGAGTGACTACTCATATTTGGTCAGCTCAATATCTTTGTTCCTAATAAGCACTTACACTCTCACTTCGGTATCTCCATACCGTAAATTTAAGACCCATCTATCCTAAAAAATCGATTGTGCATCAATCTCTCCAGATCAAGTACTGTCTCTATGATGATCCTATGATCGGGAGCACTTTTATGAATTAATTATAATGATGCATGTCTTAAATTTTCAACTCTTGAGAATATGTGTCATTATTCCAATTAACTCAATAGATAATTCATAAACACTTAAAACATAGATATGAATAGAAATAAACTCAATTTTATTAATTTATAATTCAACATTACAAAATATGTTCTAAGAAATTTTACAAGTATCGATCAATCTGACTTTTAGGGCATACATCTAACAATCTTTCACTTGATTTAAAGTCAATTGGCTATAAATCTAAGTTTATTTTCTCAAAATGGGCTTCAGTCTTTTACTGGCTTAATTGCTTCATCAGTAGATCAGTCACGTTGTCCGCAGTATCGACTCTCTTCACCTCGACTATCTCTTCTCGAGATAATCACGGATGCAGTGAAATTGTCGCTCGATGTGTTTGGATTTATGGTGAGATCTCGCTCTTTAGCAAGGGCTATGGCACCATTGTTGTCACAGAAAAGTGGGACAGGATCTGATGGCATCATATGCAGCTCTGCAATGAATTTCTTAAACTAGAACGGCTCCTTAGTAGCTTCCGATGCAGCGATATATTCTGCTTCCATGATGGAGTCAGCTATAACAGACTGCTTGAAACTCTTTTAGCTTACAGTACTACCATTGTACAAGATAATACTGCATAATGTCGACTTTTCGATTATTAATATCAAACATGAAGTCTGAATCAGTATATCCTTGCATCCTTAATTCTCCTTTTCAAAGATCAAAATATATCCTTAGTCCTTCTCAAGTACTTAAGGATATAGTTCATAGAACTTCAATATTCTTCCCTTGAATTCGATTGATATATGCTCGTGACACTCATGGCATGGGCGATATTAAGTCGTGTACAAAGCATGGCATATATGAGGCTCTCTATGACCGAAGCATAAGAGATTTTACTCATGCATTCTATCTCTTTCGATATATTCGGGCACATCTTCTTGGAGAGATAGATTTCATATCTGAAGGATACAAATCTCCTCTTAGAGTTTTTCATGCTGAACCTCTTTAGCATCTCTTCAATGTATATTTTCTGTGACAATCCTAGCATCCTTTTAGACCTATCTCTATAGACCTTAATTTTTAAAATAAAGGATGCTTTTCCTAGATCTTTCATGAAAAATTTTTGGGACAACCACAACTTGACCGATGTAAATATAAAAATATCATTCTCAATTAGGAGGATGTCATCTACATACAATATGAAGAAAATGACAACACTCCCACTTACCATTTTAAAGATGTATGATTTTCTTCATTTTTGATAAAACCTAACGATTTGATTACATCATTAAAACGTGTGTTCTAAATCTGAGATGCTTGTTTGAGTCTATAAATGGATCTTTGCAACTTACAAATCTTATGATCTCCATCACTAGAAGTGAAACCCAACGGCTACTCCATATAAATATTTTTCTTAAGATATCCATTAAGGAAAGTCATTTTCATATGCATTAGCCATATCTCATAGTCGAGATATGCTGTAACAGCAAGCCATGTTCAGATGGATTTAAGCATAGCAACTAGCGAAAAAGTCTCTTGATAGTCAATGCCTTCGTATTGACTATACTCTTTAGCCACTAGCCTAGCCTTAAAGATCTCTATTTTTTCATCCGAACCAATCTTTCTCTTGTAGATCCATTTACACCCAATAGATACAATATCTATTGGTGGATCTACTAAGATCCAGACTTTGTTTGAGTATATCGAGTTAATTTTTGATTTCATTACCTCTAACCATATCTCAGAGTCGATATCTGATATCGTCTTGTTATAGATTTTGGGTCATCATCATGTACCCTATTTCTAGTGAGGAATATTTCTTCAACATCCTCTATAATGATATCTAAGTATCTCTCAGGAGGATGAAAAATCTTACTAGACTTACGAGGTGGAGGAGGAGATATGCGAATTAGCTCTAATTGAATAGGTTCCGAAGCTCGTTGCTCTTTAGAAACTTTCTCTTCGAACCCAATCTGTCTCCCTATGTCTCCATCTTAAATAAACTATTTTTTAAGAAAGATGGTATTTCGATTTACAATCATATTATGATCTTTTAGGAGATAGAAATAATATCCTAAAGACTCCTTAGGATATCCAATAAATCGAGCTTTTAGGGACCTAGTTTCTAACTTATCCACCTGTTGTCGTTTGACATGAGTCAGACAATCTCAAATCTTGAGGTGATCCAGACTTGATTTTTACCATGTCATATCTCATACAGTATGATAGGAACGATTTACATGGAACCCATTCAGCAAGTAAATTGCGGTTAATAAACTATGATCCTAAAGAAAGATAAGAAGGTCAATGAAACTCATCATGGATCGAACCATATCCAATAGGGCTCGATTTCTCTATTCTAAAATCCCATTGAGTTGAGCATTCCAGATGGAGTCCATTATGAGACAATGCCATACTCCTTGACATAATTAAAATTTCTACTAAGGTATTCATCTCCTCAATCTGATCGAAGAACCTTAAGGAACTTTTCAGTTTGCTTCTCTACTTCATTTCTGAATTCTTTAAACTTTTAAAACTTCAGACTTATGTCTTATGGGATACACATATCGGTACCATAATTAATCATCAATAAAATTATGAAGTAGATTTAACCTTCTCTGACTGGCACATCGAATGGGCTGCACATATCAATGTGTACTAGAGTAAGTATCTCTGTGGTCCTTTTCCTGTATCCTATAAAGAGAAGCTTGATCATTTTTTCTTGAAGGCATGACTCATAAACCAGATATGACTCAAAAGTCAACGAATCTAATAGTCTAATTTTCTCCAATCTATTAATCCTGTCTTCTCCTATATGATCTAGCCTTAAGTGCCACAAGTACTTTTGGTTAATTTTATTTTAGGTCGTTTAGTTCCTATGGCATTCACATCTTGCTCGATATAGTTTACAGATACATCTATATGTAGCTGAAAGAGACTATTAGTAAGAAAACTACTTCTAATCTTTTATTTCAAATAAATATTATAGTGGTCTTTATAAAAACTAATTACATTGTCTTCTTGTATCAAACAAGAAATAGAAATTAGATTCTTGCTCGCAGCAGGTACAAAATAATAGTCTCTAAGTACTAAACTAATTCTCGATGGTAGTCACAGAGGGTACATCCCACAGGCACAGCAGCAATCTTTATTCTATTTTTGACTCGTGGGATAATCTTACTTTTCCTCAACCTTCTACTAACCTCAAGACCTTGCATTGAAGTGCACAGGGAAGCACTAGATCCAGAGTATATCATCCAACTGGATATAAAGAACTATTAGATTAGTTTCTATAATGAGCATACCTTCAGAAGGTATGCCTTCCTTCTTGTTCTTCAGGCTTGCTAGGTAAGCAGGACAGTTTCGCTTCCAGTGGCCATTGTTGTTGCAGTGAAAATATTTTTCTTCCTGATGGTCATTTTCTCCAAAACTTCCTTCTTCAGCCTGTTCTCTATCTTCTGTTTCTTCGTAGATTTTTTCTTCTTCCTAATAGACTTTTTTTTGGAAGAAGTCCACTCCATAGCGAGAACAGAGCCCCTTGAACTCTTCAAGATTTCTTCATTCATTACCAGCATGTTCAGTAATTCGGTCTTGATGCATTGGATCTTATTCATATGGTAGTTTATGATAAACTATGCATATGAATCAGTAAGAGATTGTTAAATGAGATCCATCTGCAACTCCTTATCCATTGACATTTCGAGCTTCTCGAGTTCCTCCAGATCCTTGATCATTGTCAAATAATGCTCATGGATCGACTACTCATCACGTATTTTGGCTTTGAAGAGTCACTTGGATACTTCATAGCGAGCTGTATGGTTTTGCTTACCGTACGACTCTATAGGTGAGTTAGAATCTCTCTGATAGTCTTCATGTCTTCGTGTTGGTGCTGCAATTCATTAAACATTGAGGCCAACACATAGCATCTGATCTTGTTATCATCGTCTAACCACTTATCATGAGATGTTCTCTGATCAGTGGTAGGACGGGTTGGTAAAGGGGTGAGATCCTGGTCGAGTACATAAGCTATCTTCTCAGAACTCAAGACAATCTTAAGGTTCTGGAGCCAATCGTTAAAATTTGGTCCGATCAGTTTGTTGGTCTCTAGGATATGGACAAAGGGATTTGAATGAGATATTTCCTACAGAGAGATGAAAATTTTTGGTTAGATTTATAATTGACTTAATTAGTTTATTTAAAAATTTTATTTTAAAATAAACTTAAACTTCCATTATTTTCTCGAATCATCCACACTCCTCAAGTGAAAAAAAGAAAACCTCCATGATTTAAGATTTCTAGTGGATACTACGGTCCCACCGATTGGCACACCATCTTACCTAATAGTTATTGGTGATGTGTCAGTCGATAAGTGGATAACTCTTGTCCAATATTTCTCTAAACATGTTGCAGCCAACTTCGATCTCTAAGTCTCAAAGCTTTACCTAACAATTATTGGTCTTATTTCTTAATTAAGTCAGACCCCTATTCTTACAAAATGAAGCCATCATTGGGATCCTCACTTAACAGTTATTGGACCCAACTCTATCTCCACCCCATATCATCTTATGCCAATAGTATGGTTGCGTCTTTCCAATACAACTAAATTACTGTAACTAACTGAGAACAATCAACCCCGAGAAGGGCCCACACAACTACAATGGTGGAAGACCGCTAGACTTAATATTTTATGAGAAAATTTAATTTAGATCTCTTAGATTTAATTTTCTATGACATCTGATATAAATCCATAATTAAATTGGATCTACAAAAGAGATCCTGACTTGGTCTCATCAAATCAGTCTCATGGTGCAAATCAATTCTAGTGAACTTAACCTTAAGCTCCTCAAATAGAATTAGGTCAACCAAATTGGCTAGATAAGTGAAGATCGGTGGGAGGCTCCAAGCTGCTGGTGCAACAGTCCTTATTAAATAAATACTTTTGTTACACTTGCCTTAGACACCGATTGGTTAGACCCATTCTAATTGAGTTCAGCTTTTGGTTCCTCACAACAGATTGCCAATTTACAACCATTTTAATTTGAGTTCATAATACACCCTACAAAAAGGGTTGTATTGATTCGATGTGACCACTACACATATCGATGAGCTCATAATGTGATTATCTCATAATCAATTTAATTAAGTCTCTAAAGTGATTTATGGTTAGGTCTAGTCTGTCATCATTCTAGGACAGCCATTATACATAACTTGTGTTGTGCCAGGACAACTTTATGTCAGGGTGAATCAGACTAACCCAATATCTTTCAATTAGATTTTAATCTAAAATCTTAAATCCAATCTAAATTTTAGATGTCAATTATGGGTTTTATCTTATAACATCTTAGAACAACTATTGAACATAACTCGTGTTATGCCAGGGCAACTTTATGTCAGGATGTACTTGATTAACCCAAATGCACTTAATTAGATTTTGTTTTTAAGTTTTCTAATCTAAGGTTTCAGATCTAATCTAAATTCTTAGATGTAAACATAAAATCAGTCCTAATTAAGAGCATAATATTCAGATCAAATCTAAACATGATGATCTAATTGAAATGCTAAAATTTATATCTAATCTAATTTCAGATACATGCATCAAATTAGATCTAATCTAATTTAATTTCAGATCTAAATACTACTTCAGATGAAATCTGATTTAGATCTGATCTTGATCTTAGATGCATGAAACCTACAACTTGGCTCTGATATTAGTTGAAGTAAAGATCGCATGTCCAATCGACTAATGCAGCGAAATTCAAAATTTTTGATATGACATGTGATCCAATCGACATCGCATCTCAATCTATGCCAAATCGATCATATATCTAAGATCAAATAATTTTAAACTATTTTAAATCTAATTATGTTAACCATGATGATCGCATCATTACCTTTATGCAGGTAGTGATACACCGTTGTCTGATGATCGTAGAGTTGAGGTTTACTGTTGAGCCGCACATGTATCCTACCTCTACAGGTATCTACTCAGACTTGGATTAAGATACTTTCATTGACTTCGATCTATCTTTACCAAGATAGATCAGCAAGCTCCTGGGTCTACCTTCGATCTGATCTTCGATAAGAACTCGATCAACCCTTGATCGCAGTCTTCTTCTTCCTTCGCATAGATCGACCAGCACCCGACTCTTTGAGTGCACCAAATGGACTAACCAAACTCTTTTGGATGTAAGAGAGGAGAAGAGAGTAGAGAGGAGAGGGAGAGGGTGTGGAGAGGAGAGGAGAGCTCTGAGGACTTCAATGATACCAAACCATTTGGCAGAGGGTCCTATTTATAGATTTTAGAAACCTGAAAGTCCCAAGGCTTTAAGTCATCAAATCACTTAAAGCAGAAGGACTCTCAACATGTGGTGCCCCCTCCCTCTCCTTTTCATGCCATTTTGTCGAACAAAATCAGATGGGGCGTGTGCCCCATCTTATCTCCCTTCATATCAAATAGGGCGCAAGCCCTTATCCTCATCCATAAGGGGATAAGTCCCCTTTAAATTTAAATGGAGCTTTTATCCCTACATTTGAACTCAAATTCAAAGGGGGCGAAGCCCTATCCTCATCCATTTGGGTGTCCCACCCTTTGATCTGATCAAGAATGGTGGGCGCCCCATTTCTCTCCCAAATTTTCACAAAGAAACATGTGGGCACCCCATCCTTAATTCTTATATGGAAGGCTTCAAAGACTCCAACTCTTGTTGTCCAAATGAGCTTGCTTTGATTTGATCAAGTCCTATCCAATAGGAAATCCAAATCAAGGAGAAACTGGATTTAATCATGTGCTAGCATGATTTTTTAAATCTAAAATTAAGATTTAATTAATCCTAACCTAAGCAGACTATACGAGTCCAATTGTGTAATCCTGGACTAAAACTCTTATTTGTGTGATCCTATAGGTTCAATTTTATCTGATAGTGGGATATATTGTGATATCTATCATCAATATCATCAAAAAAAATTTCGATAGATTGAAACTCTTTCAAATCAGTCAATTTAGAATATCGATCATCGAGATAATTCTAATTGATCCCATAATCCACCAGTGATACCTAGCAATATGTAGTGACAACCCATCAGAATCGAATGGTTGAACCTCTAGGTGCGGTTGCCATATGATTCGATTCTTCTATTGTGAGTCCCAACAAGATGGAGATTAAAGACAATTCATCAAACCTCATTCTTATCATATGTTAGATTCAACCAACTCAAGTCTGTTTGTGAAATCTTATGAAAATGCCTTCCATCATTCACACTGCCATGGCTATGGACTTAGGATTCAGTTTCATGATCTACATAGGACTACTACTCATCTATCGAGGTTGATAGATCCCATATTGGTATGCTTTCTATTCCTATAATGAATTTACTGTAGCCAACATACACCTCAAGGCTCCGTATGACTCGAAGATCGAGTTATGATGCAGTCAAACTATAGCACCCTTACTGTGAATAGCTAAGGCATTGCATGTCTAAGAACTACTCACACTATCACAGCATTGAGTTAGTCACTAACGAGAAGGTAGATATCCTAGTGACTATTTGTGTTTGGTCATGCTCAATACCCTTATTCCTAACAAGTACTTATACTCTTGTTCCGGTATCTCTACATCATAGATTTAAGATCCATCTACCCTAAAGAAGCAATTGTGTATCAATCTCTCCGGATCAAGCACCGTTCCATGATGATCCTACAATCAGAAGTAATTTATGAATTTATTATAATGACACATGTCTTAAATTCTCAACTCTTGAGAATATGTGCCATTATTTCAATTAACTCAATGAATGATTCATAGACACTTAAAATATAGATATGAATGAAAATAATTTAATTTATTAATTTATAAGTCAATATTATAAAATATCTTCTAAAAAAATTTTACAAGTATCGATCAATCTGACTTCTAAGGTATACATCTAACATATATCGCAATGAAGTAGGCATGAGTTCATTAGACAACGACACACACATTGCTAAATCTAAGGTGGAGGTGGCCAATTTGAATTCACGATGTTGACCATTGGATCACTCCCTGCACAAATCTTAAAGCACTCCAAATTCCTCCATTCCACCACCTTCATAAATCTCGAAGCAACTGTTGTGCGATCCAACTATGGAATATCAAATTTTTTGATATATATTTCTAACTTCAAAAAAATATAAATATATTTAAAATAGATAAAATAATTAATTTTGAAAATTTTTAGTTTAAGGATAAAATAAAATTTGGGTTGATTTTATTTTTTATCTTTGTGTAAACCAAACAACAACAATGAAAATCATCCATTCTGATTTTGGTTCTGAACGTGAACCAATTGCTTTGGAGGTATGGTCATTCTGATTTTCATTTCAATCTATTTCAATTCTAATTCCAATTTCAATTCCCATAATAACCGAACGTATCATAGATTCTATGGCTAGCAAACTACCTTTTGTTGTGTTGTCTAAATGGACTCAATCATCAACATAACTGCTGATCTCAAGCCAAGAGATACCTTTAACTAGATTACATGTTTTAAGATAGGCTAACCAAATAACTACAAAACTAAAGAAATGGAGAATTATCCACAAGCTAAGACTTTGGCATTGCTTGGTGCAAATAGAGGGAGCTATGATATAGGATTTTAAATGGATTTAGTTACTTTTGATATGTTTGTGTTACACCTCCAATTAGAGATCGCAAGCTGAGGGTTGTGGCAACCGTCGCATATTTATGGAGAACTCTCTCCACAAGCATGCAAGATATCTCATCACGATATTATAAAATAATAATAGAATAAATTTAAATAATTAATGTTCAATTTATTTAAATAATTAAATCAAATATCTTATAAATAATATTTCATGATCTTGCATCAAATTACAATAAATCCTAATCTAAATAAAATATCAAAGTATACCTTTAGTTCGCTCTCTCATATCAAATCTCTGAGTCAAGTTAGATCTCTAAATCTATAAAAATAGTAAAGTATAGAGTAATGAGTTAGATAATCTAGTAAGCAATGATTACCTTGATTGGATAATCCATATGATAATATAAGTTGTAAATATCAAGTACAATTTATCATAATGAGTGCATAAACGTAATCAAAATTTATTTCAAAATATGAATTCAATAATATCAGTATCTTTTCAATATTCAAATACATAATCACATATCGGATTTCGAAATCAATCGTATTCAAAAATTTGATTTAAAATAAATTTTACTAAACTCTTTGACCTTTAACTATGACCATACTTATACCTTATAGCAAGATCAGAATATCACACTTATATCCTATGGTCAGATTAGAACACCACACTTATATCCTATGATAGAATCAAAATACTATATATACTTATATTGAGTGATCAATCCAGAATACCTACTTGTATTCTATGGTCGGATCAGAATATCATATTTATATTCTGTGGCTATATCAGTAATAGAATTATGAGCTTAGAGTACCAATGCATAACTTTTAATTAGTAGGATTTAGAATATAGTCAGACTAAGATTTTAAAACTGATTCATATCAAAATTTTTTTACAGAATAACACATATTTCATAATCAAATCAAAATATACATATATGATTGCAAATGAATAAAGAATTACATCAATAGCACAAAAAAATATTACTTCAAAATTTTATATCAATTTTCATTCAAAATATATTTCATTAGATTCATAAATCCTATATAAATCTATTAATAATAATTTATTTAATATTTAAAATAATATTATGTAAATAAAAAATCAAAGAAGCTAGATAATTACTTACCTCACATGTACTCCAATGAATCTACATAATTCTAAAAATTCTCTTTTCAAATCTAATATCTAAATTATACTTTTATTAAATTAATCATAATTATTTCAAATAAAATTCTAAATTTAAATCCTTATAGAGCTGGTTGAGCACTAATGATCGATATTCAGTCGGTTTGATCTAGGACATCAAATCGATTAACTACAAATCAATGATCATACTAGGAGGCAATTAATAGTGAAATTTAATGATATTCGACCCAGTTAAGATAAGGACCGACAAACTCTCCAACAGTCAATGGTCAAGATCCTTTTACCAGCATCTATCAAGGCCATTAGAGGATCATTCTAAGATCCAAAAAATCCTTGAAGAGAGATACCATCTAGAGAGAGATATTTTACAGAGAGAAACTTATAAAGAGAAAATGAGACTTTCTATGGAGAGAACTAGAGAGACTAGGAAGAGAGAGGAAGAAAGAGAGAGAAGAGAGAAGCTCTCTTCTCTTTTCTTCTTTTCTTTTCTTTTTCCTTCTTTTTCTTATTTTTCTTCTTTCTTCTCTTTCGCTCTCGGTAGAATAGGAGACTTCTGGTTCCCCTTGTTTCTCACAATCAGAGAGCTTCTCTCTAGTGAAGGGGATGGCTAGGGATGCAGGCCATGGTGGGGCAGATGGGGGACCATAGGTCGGTGGTTGGTAGCAACGACTACCACCAAAAATCAAGAAATACGGATGAAAATCAAAGCAAAAATAGGGAATCAACCCGAGCATTCTGTTTGACCAAAATCTGACGATTCACTGATCAGAATCGAGGTTTTAAAGGCTGAGAAAGATTGAAAACTAATTATCTTGAAGATTAGAGGATCTTATCTCTCTTTTTTTATGGTGTTTGGGCCGAAATCTGGTAGGCATGGTGAGTAGCTTTTGGAAGAAGAAGAGGAGAAAACTCCAGTGAACCTTTGGGTTGGGCCTCAATTTTTGATGGAAAAGAGAGGGAAGCTCTCTTCCCTTAAATAGGGCCAGAGAGAAGGAGTTAAACTCCTCTCCAGTGGTAGTTTTTGACTCCATTTAAGAGTCATTCGGGAGAAGAAGACTCCTAATAAGAGTCTTCTCTCAAATTTTTTTTTCATTTTTTCGACCACTTTAAAATTCATGTGACTATTTTAACTAGATTTTGGGTATCACATTCTCTTCCCTAAAAAGAAATCTTATCCTCAAAATTTTTCTTACTCAAGTTATCAAAAATTCAGGATTTCTTTTCCTCAAGTCATAGACATCCTCAAATTTCAAAATCGAATCTTTCATCATAATATCTTTCAAATTAATTTTATTTTGATTAACTAAAAATATAATTCAGACCACTATGCTTTCGCTACATAATTAAAGGATGTTGCATATCCGGGATATGCATGCAGAGATCAGAATATGTAGATTTTAACTTTAAAAATTATGAATGCAGCAAAAATTGAAACTGACTTAAATTTAATAATTTAAATTTGGCATGCATAAAATATAGATCTAATATACACATATCAGGAACATTCACATATTGAATTAAGATGCTGAAATTAAAATCAGATTTAGAGTTAGATCTTTACCTTTGTACGGATAGATCTTCACCGCGATCTGATAGTCTATGATAATCTGGTGAGGTTCCTGTAGAGCCGCACATGCGTCCGACCTTTACAGATATCCACCGAGGTTGATCTGATCAAGAGGACTCAATCTCACGGGATGCTAGCTCTTTATAAAGATCGCTCTTTGAATTGTCAAATTGGCTTGATCTTTTGATCTTCTTCTTAAGAGAATCAAATAGATCTAAAAGAGAAAGATGAAATTAGATCACATCTGATTTTTTTTTCTCTTCTCAAAAAAAATATGAAGATCTATGGAAGAAGATAAGAGATCTAATCTCTTTCTTCTTCCTTTCTTATCCAACTCTTGGACTAGATCTAAAAAAAAGAGAGGAAATTTTATGTCCATCGCATAGACCAAGAAGAAGAAAAAAATCAAATCAAATCTGATTTTATCTCCGACCTTTGGACATCTATGGAGAAAAGGATGAGGGAGACATATCCAACTCTTGACAAAGAAAAGAGATAGAGAGAGAGTTACCTTCAACAACCAACTATTGATTGTAAGAAAGAAGAGATAGAAAGGGAGAAGGCGCCCCACTTTTTCTCTCATAGAAAATCCCTCACGCCAACACCTTAGGTGTCCATGCTTCTCCATGCCTAATCTTATTTGTTTTTGGGCATCCACCTTATCCCCTATTTAAATATAAGAAGCTATGGTTTGTTAGGATGAGAGTCGAGGGAAGTAGGACTTTTGTTGCTGCCCCACCTCTCCTAAAAATTCTCTATGCCCAAGCTTGTGCGCCCCTTATTTCTCACACACAAATACAAGGGGAGGCAGCACATAAATAGGGAAGAGTCCTTCCTAGGTGTGAACTCCTCTTTTGATTATGTCAAGGGCTGGTTTGGGTTCAAATCCAAATCAAATTTGGAGTCTAACTTGGATTAGGTTTCAACATAAATTAAGTCCAATCCCATTAAACTAATGAAACTCAATCCAAATCAAATTCAAGCCATATCAAGTCAAATTAAATCTAATTTAATTTGACTAAAATCCTATTCAAATCAAATATTGCTAAAGATTAAGTCAAACTTAATCTAGATATGTTTGGATCAAGTGTTCATTAGGTCTAATCTCATTAGACTTGTAAAACCTAATTTGAGTCAAACTCAAACCAAAATTAATCAAATTAAATGTGATTTAATCTGATTAAGATCTAATCCTAATATTTGATCAAATCAAATAATATGCAATAATTACAATTTAGTCCTCCTATAACTTACAAACTCTTAGCAAGTCTTCAACATAATTTTTACATTTAAGTTTAATCATCAATCAAATTGATAATTAAGATCACTTGTAATTTGACAGAGTTTCAGTCCAGTGGAACTCTTTTCAATCTATCAAGATCTCTTTTATGTATGATCCCATAAATTATATTCTATCTGGTAGTGAGACATATTTTGATCTTCATCAAAATATCATTGAAATATATTTCAATGGATTGGAATGATTTCAACTCACCAATTGAGAATTATTAATCATCAATATAATTTTTGTTGTCCCACAATCCATCAGTGATGATAGCAGTATATGGTGGCTGAAGGAAAAATTATCTTTTTTCTGTGTAGGATCTTCCAAATTTCACCAAATCTGGGGCGGAATAAATTTAAAATTTTATTCTACATTTATTTCAGATCTAAATCTCTAGATCTAATCTTATTATCAGATATTTAAAATTAAATTAAATCTAAAACTATGATGAAAGAAGAAGTACCTCAAGGGTAATCTAATTATCCTGTAGATGATCGCAGCACAGCCTGAGGTTCTGATGTAGCCACGCAAGCGTCTGGCCTCTATCGGTATCCACTCAGGTAGGATCTGAAATATCTTTTCCTCATAAATCTATGCTCTAAAAATTAGATCTCTATCTGATTTGGAAGTACTTCAAAACTCCTTCTGAAGTTGGAGCAGCAGTCTG
>KE505079.1:567488-578026 GCA_000441515.1 Elaeis oleifera
ATAAATTAAGACAAATCTTTCTGAGCTGGACAAGCTTCATTTAGACTGAGAGAAATCTTCTCAAGATTCTCTGGATGAATCAAATCATATTTGGCTCAGTCGAGATAGAAAGGATTACACGAGGAGAAAGTTAGGCTCAATCGTGTGCTAGCACGATTTTCTTGAACCTAATTGGATCTAATCCAAATCAATTGAGCTAGCCCAATTGATGACATCCAGACCCTAACCTTTGTTTGTGTGACCCAGTTAGGTTCAATTCTGTATGGTAATAAGACATATCGTGATCTTATCATCGACATCATCGAAACTCCTTTCGATGGACCAGAACTCTTCTGATTCAGACAATTAGAATGATCGATCATCAAATCATTCTAATTACTTCCAAAATCTACCAGTGATACCTAGCAGTATATGGTGGCAACCCATCAGAACTGAAAATGAACCTCTTGGTGCAGCTACCTGTGTGATTAAGTTCCTCTATCATGAGTTCCGACTGAATTAGGGTTAAGGTGAACTCGTCAAACCCAACATCAGTCATATGAATCAATCGATCGATCTAAGTCTGATGTGAAACCCCAATGAAAACTTTTTTTATTATTTCACTCTGCCATGGCCATGGGCTTAAGGACTCTATCTTTCGATCATCATAGGACTACTCCTCTCATCTATCGAGGTTGATAGATCCCATCTTGGTGCGACCTAGTTCCTACAATAAATATACTACAGCCAACATACACCTCAAAATTTGGATGGCTAGGAGATCGAGTTATGGTGTAGTCAAACTATAACACACTCAAGGTGAACTGTCGATGCACCTCAGGTCAAAGAACTAGACACACAACTGCAGCATCGAGCTAGTCATCGACGAGAAGGTAGACTTCCTTATGACAGCTCGATATGGTCACGCTCAGTACTCTCATTCTCAACGAATACCTGTACTCTCACTTCGGTATCTCCATATCATAGATTCAAGACTCATCTACCCTAAGAAAGCGATCGTACACCAACCTTCCAGATCGATCACCATCCTCGTGATGATCCTATAGTCAGGAGCTGTTTATGAGTTAGTTATGTAAATTCATACCTTAAATTTTCAACTCTTGAAAATATGAATTAACATTTCCACTAACTCAAAGGATATATCACAGACACAATGTACATAATGTGATAGAAGAATAATCTTTTATTCATTTATAGTCAAAATTATAAATTTGCCTTTAGATTTGTATAGAAATGTGTCGGCCGATCTGGCATCTAGGGCATACATCTAACAGTGACAACCCAGCAGAACAAAGGATGAACATCTAGATATAGTTACCGTGTGATTTAGTTCTTCTATCGTGAGTCCTGACAATATAGAGGTTGTAAAAAATTCATCAAACCCATCATCTATTATATATAAGATTTATTCGATTTGAATTCATTTGTAAAATTTGATAGAAACTCTTTTCCATCATTCACACTATCCTGATCAAGATTTTTCAAACTCAATCTCATAAATTATATAGGACTACTCCTTTACTACTAAGATCGATAGATTCCATCTAGGTGTACATCCTATTTATACAATGATCCTACTGCAGTCAACATATACCTCAAGGCTCCATATGGCTAGGAGACTAGGTTATGGTGCAGTCAAACTATAGTAACCCCATTGTGAACAGCCGAGATACCACAGGTTTAAGAACTAGTCACACAACTACAGCATCGAGAAAGTCACTGACGAATGAGTAGACATCCAAGTGACTTCTCATATTGGTCACGCTCAGTATCGTTGTTCTCTAACAACTATCTACACTCTCGCTCTAGTGTCCTCACACTGTAAACTTGAGACTCGTTTATCCTTAGGAAAGTGATCCATGCACCAATCTTATTGGATCAATCACTATTTTCGTGATGATCCTTCGATTGAGAGTAATTTAAAAATTAACCATCAATAACATATGTCTCAAATTCTCAACTCTTGAGAATAAGTGTCATCATCTATTAATTTTTTGGACGATTCATGAACACATACACTATATGAATGGAATTAACTATCCTAATTAATTGGTTCAAGTATAATATTATATTTTAAAAGAATTAATATATCAGTTCGATTGAATTATAGAATATACATCTAACAATCTCTCACTTGTACTAAAGCCAATTTGCTACAAATCTAAGCTCCATCTTCTCAAGATGTGCTTTAATCCTGGTTGGCTAAATCGTTCAGTTAGTGAGTCCATCATATTTTCATAGGATCTACTTTGATCCTCAAAGTCTTACTTCTCAAAATAGTCATGAATTATCACTCTTATGTGCTAAAAACTCTAGTGCAATCTTGGCTCCTTAGCTAGAGTTATGGCGCCATCGTTGCTTAAGAACAGTGCCATGTCATCTCATAACATTACACTTAGTTCTGCAATAAGTCAGAATACTCTCTTAGCTACCTCATAAGGAGCGATATACTCAGCTTCTAAATCTGCAATGATCGATTGTTTGAAACTCTTTTAATTTATCGAATCTCATTGCACAAGAAAATACATCCTGATGTAAACTCTCTACCATCAATATCAGATTTAAAGTTTGAATCGTGAATCCTTTTATCTCTAATTTTTTTTCTCTCAAAGAACATGAGCATATCCTAAGTGCTTCTCAAAGACTTAAAAATATTCTTCACAGCTATCCAGTACTCTCAGTCTGAGTTCAATCAATATTTGCTCATGACACTCACAGCAAGAACTATATCAGATTATATGCACAGCAAGACATACGTGAGGTTCTCTTTAGCCAAAGTATAAAGGATCTAGCTCATGTGTTAAATCTTCTCAAATATGTCAGAACACATCTTCTTGGCGAAATCAATCTCGTGTCTAAAGGGTAGAAACCCTTCTAGGAGTTATCCTTGCTAAACCCTTTCAGCACCTCTTCTATGCACATTTTCTGTGAAAGATTTAGCATCCTCTTAAGTCTATCTCATCGACCTAGATCTATCTCATAAATCTTTATTGAATACTTCTCGAGGTTCTTCATGGAGGATTTGTCTAGATAATCAAATTTTAACCGATGTCAGCATAGGAATAACTTTTTAATCAAGAAGATGTCATCCATGTACAATATGAAGATCGTGATAATACTCCCACTGACCTTCTTATAACACATATTCCCTCAAGGAACATTTGATCACATCAAATTTATGTTTCTTATCTCCCATAAGAAATATTTTCTCTATGTCCTCTGTGAAAATACCTAAGTATCTTTCAGTAGGATAGAAAATTATAAGATGAAGGGACTACATGTACTGGCTCAATATGAATAGATTCTATGACTCGTTGCTCTTAAGAGACTTTCTCTTTGAGCTCAGTTTTCCTCCCACTGTCCCATCTTGAACAAACTATTCTTCAAGAACATAGCATATCGGACCCCAATCACATTGTGATCCTCTGTGAAGAAATTAGTCTTCCTAAAACTCTTTAAGATACTACAAAAATGAGTCTCATAGACCCAACTTCTAACTTGGTCCACATGTCAACACTTGACATGGGTCGAACATCCCAAATATGCCACATCTCATACGGCATGATAGAAAAACTTAGAGAAAACTATATTTAATAAGTTAAGCATATTCTAAAGAAATAAGAAAGTGATGGTCATCATGGATCGGACTATATCAAATAGAGTCTAATTCCTCCTTACCGACACCCAGTCAAGTTGAGATGCACTAAGAAGAGTTCATTATGAGACTATACTATTTTCTTGAGATAGGTTAGAAACTTTCACTAAGGCATACACCTCTTCGATCTTATCGAAGAACCTTAAGGATTTTTAATTTATTTCTTTACTTCATATCTGAATTCTTTGAACTTTTAAAATTTCAGATTTATGTCTCATACATATATCCATACTATGAACAGTCACCAATATAAATATTAAAGTAAAGAGAATCACCCCTTGTCTAGCTCATCAAATGGGCTTCATACATTAGAATGTATCAAGATAAGTATATTAGTGGTCCTTACCCCATATCCCACAATGGGTGGTTTGACCATCTATCCTCGAAGGCAGAATCCATAAATCGAAAATGACTCGAGAGTCGATGAGCCTGGAAGCTCATACCTTTTCAATTTATTTATTCTGTCCTCTCCAATATGATCAAACTTGACACACCACATATACTGGGTTTACCTCATCTTTGAATCTCTCAGATCTAACGGCACTCACTATCTGTTCAGATACCAATATAGAGCAAATCCAATATACCTTCTGAAGGTGTGTCCCTTATCATTTTCTCTAGGTTCTTCAGGTATGCAGGAACCCTTCCCCTTGAACTCTTCAAGATCCCATCGGTACTCACCAGCTCAACCAAGATGCAATCAATTTTATTTATATGACAGTTTACTATAAACTTTCATATGAATGGATGAAGGATTGCAGGATCAAATTCATACGTAATTCTTTGTACTGGGATATATTGAGCTTCTCAAGCTCATCCAAGTCCTTGATCATTGTCAGACAATGATCATGAACTAATTACTCTTTGGTCAGTGTCAAATGGTTTGGTGACATTGAGATATCCTGGTTAGCTCAACTTCTCAAAACTTAAAACTATTTTAGACTCCTAAATTAGTCTTTATAACTTAATCGGTTAGTTAATTGGTTCTTAGTTTGTGAGGATTGAAAGTTAATTTTTAATTCTATCAGAGAGTTAAAGATTCTGGTTAAATATTTGTACTTGATTTTAAATTTGTTCTAAAGACTTTTAAATAAATATGCTCCCACTATTTTTTGAATCCCAACACTCTTCAGGTTAGAAAGTAGAAATTTCTTCATGAGTTAGGATTCTTAATAGGTATTGCAGTCCCACCAACTGGTATGCTAGCTCATCTGATAGTTATTGATAAATGTATCAATCAATAGATGGATAACTCTTGTCTAATACTTCTCAAGCAAATTACAGTGGATTTGGTCTCTAGATCCTAAAACCTTATCTGACAGTTATTGATCTCATTTTTTAGTTAAGTTAAACCCACCATTGAGTGCGAGTAAAACCATCATTGAGATCCTTATCTGATAGTTATTAAGCCCAACCCTATCTCTACCCCATAATATCTCATACCAATAGAGTTGTTACTTCTCTCCTGATGCAACTGAATCACTATATCCAGTCGAGAACAGTCAACATTGGAGAGGACACGATGCTCTACAACAGTGGAAGATCTCTCAACTAAATATTATTGAGGAGGTTTTAATTTAGATCTCTTTAGTCCTTTAATTGTTAATTTACATCTCATGTAAATCCATAATTTTAATGGATCAATCCTAATTAGTCATAACTATTATGACTAACTCTAAGGACATAGACTAGTTCGAATCACCAAGCAACTACATCAAGACTAATCAATCAAATTGATCAGAAAAGTGTAAGATCGGTGGAGGTCCCTCCGTTGCTTTTCTTAGACACCAATAAATTGATCAGATCAGCAAACGAAACTAATTAAATAACCATATCTCCTTAGGTTAAATCAAACTATTTTTTTAGATACCAATAGGTCAATCAATTTCGAATAGATTAGCTTGTATAACTCAGGCTCGAGCTACTAAGCCAAATTAGGTCTTTGAGTTAATTGATCCAATGTGAGACTATTAATCGATGTGACCAATCTACAATTATTGGGTTGATCTTGAGCACTTTTGATCTAATCCTAATCAACTCTTGATTGGGTTGGGTCAACTGCTCATCTCGATTGAGCTCTACCATGTATAAATTAATTATCCAAAATAATCAAATTACTAGACCTAATTAAACTACCCAAGTTCAAACCTCATGTTTTATGCTTAAGATTTAGATCTTAAATTCTCAATTTCAGATCTTTAATTAAGTTCATTATGAATATGAAGTAGTTTAGATGTCAAAACTAATTTTAGATCTAAATATTTAATTATGTATCTTATACATGAATCTAGGATTTTAAATTAAAGGATCTCATCTCACATCATCTTAGAACAACCATTCAACATAATCTCTATTATGCCAGGGCAACCTTATGTCAAGATGATTTCGATTAACTCAACCAATTTAGATTTAATCTAAATAAGTTTTATCAATCATATATCTCATGTATAAACAAGATCTAGTCATGTACATCTCATGTAACTTTTAGATCTAACAAATATACATCTCATGCAATATTCAGATCTATTAACATGCATCTCATGCATATTAAAATAGATTACGTATCTCATACATAACTACATCTACATATATCACATATGCATATCATCTCTAATACATCATATGTATTTAAATAAGATCTAATCTAATTTACTAACTCTGATTTTTAGATCTAAAGATTTAATTTTCAGATCTACACATATCATATATACATATACATCTCATGTATAATCTGGATCTAATCATGTACATTTTATATAATTTTTTAGATTAGATCATTTTATATAATTTTTTAAATTAGATCTAATCTAATTTATTAGCTCTAAAGATCTGATTTTTAGATCTTAATAACATGCATGTGAAATAAATTCATAGCTCTGATACTACTTGAAGGATATCGCACATCCGGGATATGCATGCAGAGATCAGAACATGTAGATTTTAACTTTAAAAATTATGAACACAATAAAAATTAAAACTGATCTAGATTTAATAATTTTAAACTAACATGCATAAAATATAGATCTAATCTACATATGTCAAGAACGTTCACATGCTGAAATTAAGATGTTGAAAATTAAAATCAGATTTAGAGTTAGATCTTTACCTTTATGCGGGTAGATCTTCATCATGATCTAATAGTCCGTGATAATCTGATGAGATTTCTGTAGAGCCGCATACGTGTCTGACCTCTATAGATATCCATCAAGACTGATCTAATCAGAAAGACTCAATCTCATTGGAGTGCTAGCTTTCTTACAGAGATCGCTCTCTGAATTATCGAATCGGCTTAATCTTTTAATCTTTTTCTCAAAAAAATTAAATAGATCTAAAAGAGGAGAATAAAATCAGATCACATCTATTTTTTTCCTTTCTCTTCTCAAAAAAAATAAAAATCTATGGAAGAAGATAAGAGATCTAATCTCTTTCTTCTTCCTTTCTTGTTAAATCCTTGACTAGATCTAAAAAAAGAGAGAGGAGAATTTTATGTCCATCACATGGACCAAGAAGGAGAAAAAAATAGATCAAATCTAATTTTTTGTCCAATCACATAGACCAAGAAGGAGAAAAAATTTATATCAAATCTGATTTTATGTCCAACCTTTGGATATCTATGGAGAAGAGGATGAGGGAGACATATCCAACTCTTTGATAAGAAAAAGAAGAGAGAGAGAGAGAGTTACCTTCAACAACCAACTATTGGTTGTAAGAAAGAAGAGATAGGAAGGGAGAAGGTGCCCCACTTTTTCTCTCATAAAAAATTTCTCACGCCAACACCTTGGGCATCCATGCTTCTCCATACCTAATCTCATCTATTTTTGGGTGTCCACCTTATCCTCTATTTAAATATAAAAGGCTATGGTTTGTTAGGATGAGAGTTTGAGGGAAGTTGGACTTTTTGCTGTCTTCCCACCTCTCCTAAAAATTCTCCACACCCAAGCTTGTGCGCCCCTAGTTTCTCACGCACAAATGCAAGGGGAGGCACCATATAAATAGGGGAGAGTCCTTCTTAGGTGTGAACTCCTCTTATGATTAGGTCAGGGGCTGGTTTGGATTCAAATCCAAATCAAATTTGAAGTCTAACTTGGATTAGGTTTCAACATAAATTAAGTCCAATCCCATTAAATTAATGAAACTCAATCCAAGTTAAATTCAAACCAAATCAAGTCAAATTAAATCTGATTTAATTTGACTAAGATCCAATCCAAATCAAACATTGCTAAAGATTAGGTCAAATCTAATCTAGATAGGTTTGGGTCAAATATTCATTAGGTTTGATCACATTAGACTTGTGAAACCTAATTTGAGTCAAATTCAAATCAAAATTAATCAAATTAAATCTGATTTAATCTGATTAAGATCTAATCCTAATAGTTGATCAAATCAAATAATATGTAATAATTACAGTTTAGTCCTCCTATAACTTATTAATTCTTAGCAAGTCCTCAATATAATTTTACATTTAAGTTCAATTATCAATCAAATTGATAATTAAGATCACTTGTGATTTGACAGAGTCTCAGTCCAGTGGGACTCTAGAGTTTCAATCCAATAAAACTCTTTTCAATCAGTCAAGATCTTTTTATGTGTGACCCTATAGGTTCTATTCTGTCTGATAGTGAGACATATTTTGATCTTCATCAAAATATTATTGAAACTTCTTTCAATAGATTGAAATGATTCCAACTCATTAATTGAGAATTATTGACCATCAATATAATTCTCGTTGCTCTCACAATCCATCAATGATGCCTAGCAGTATGTAGTGGCAATCCAGCAGAATAGAAGGATGAGCCCCTAGATGTAGTTATCATGTGACTCGATTCTTTTATTGTGAGTCTTGATAAGACAGAGATTATGAAAAACTCATCAAATCTCATCGTTTGTCATATGTACGATTTATTTGATTTGAGTTCATTTGTGAAACCTGATGGAAACTTCTTCCATCATTCACACTGCTCTGATCAAGATCATCCGAACTCAATCTCATAAATCACATAGGATTACTTTGCTACTAAGATCGATAGATCCCATCTACGTACATATTCTATTCGTAAATAAATCTACTGCAGCCAATATATACCTCAAAGCTCTATATGGCTAGAAGATCGAGTTATGGTGTAGTCAAACTATAGTAACCTCATTATGAACAGCCAAAGCACTACAGATCTAAGAACTAGTTACATTACTACAGCATCAAAAAATCACTGATGAGTGAATAGACATCCAAATGACTTCTCGTATTGGTCATGCTTAGTATTATTATTCTCTGACAATCACTTACACTCTCGATCCAGTATTCTAATACTGTAGGCTTGAGACTCGTCTACCCTTAGAGAAGCAATTCATGCATCAATCTTATCAGATCAATCATCATCTCCGTAATGATCCTTTGATCGAGAGTAATTTAGAAATTAACCATCAATGACATATATCTCAAATTCTCAACTTTTGAGAATATTTATCATCATCTATTAATTTTTTAGACGATTCATGGATACATACGCTATATGAATGGATTTAACTGTCTTAATTAATTGGATCAAGTACAATATTATGTCCTAAAAAAATTAATGTGTCAGTTCAATTGACTTCTAGGATATACATCTAACAATAATTTGATTCAAATCCATCAATACACTTGTGTTGATGACCATTGATCAGGATCCTTCATAAGCTTGATCAAATCATTGAAGAAATTCTTACTGAATCAATCTTCGAAAGAGAAAACATCATAAAGAGAGAAATAATAATATATATCATAATTTATCTACTTATGCTCTGATACTATATGAATTGTTATATCCCCAATCTGAGATTTGTGAGCTAGAGATCACGGCAACTATCGCATACTTATGAAGAACTCTTTTTATAAGCATGCAAGGCATTCCAAACATGATATCAATGCATCACAGTGAAATAAATTTAAATAATTAACATTCAACTTTAGTTCAAATAACTAAATCAAATATCTTACAAAATAATATTCTATGATCTTATATCAAATTTTAATAAATTTTAATCTAAAATAAAAATATCAATATCTACCTCTAGCTCGCTCTCATATATTGAATCTAAACTAGATCTCTGAATCTATAAAAATAATAAAATATAAAATAATGAGCTAAACAGTTCAGTAAATAATGATTATCTTGACTAGATAATTCATATTATAATATTAGTTGTAAATATCAAATACAATTTATCATTAGTCAGTACATAAATATAATCAAAATTTAGTTTCAAAACATGAATTCAGTAATGTCAATATTTTTAAAATATTTAAATTATATAATTATATATCAATTTTAAAATCATTTATATTTAAAAATTTGATTCAAAATAAATTTTACTCTACTCATCAGTCTTTAATAATGATCACACTTATACCTTGTAACCAGAGCAAAATACCATACTTATACCCTATAGTCGGACCAGAATACAATACTTATATCCTATGATATGATCAGAATACTATACTTATATCATGTAATCTGATCAGAATACCATATTTATATCCTATGATCGGACTGGAATACCATACTTATACCCTATGCTTGGACTAGAATAAAATCATGAGCTTAAAGGCCAATGCATATCCCCAATTGGCAAGATTTAGAATATAATTAGATTAAGAGTCCAAAACCATTTCATATCAAATTTTTTTTTACAAATAACATATATTTTATAATTAAATTAAAATATGCATATATGATTTCAAATCCATAAACAGTTACAGCAATAATATGAAAAAATATCACTTTAAAATTTTATATCAATTTTTATTCAAAATATATTTAGTAAAATTCATGAATCACATATAAATCTATAAATAATTTATTTGATATTTAAAATAATATTATATAAATAAAAAAATTTAGAG
>KE505080.1:38837-51590 GCA_000441515.1 Elaeis oleifera
ATATATAGAGAGAGAGAGAGAGAGAGAGAGAGAGAGAGAAGTAAACAACCATCTGCTAGACAATATTCTGCAATTAGGTTGCAATCAAAATATATTGTTCAAAAAGGCTTCACAGCAACTGCAAATCAAAGTGTATAGTTCAAACAAGTTTCACAGCCATAACTTTCTGCAAATGTTTAAAATGCCGTCACATTTATCCAAACATATTTGTGGGATAAGCGGGGTTCCCATTCATGGAATCATGGTACATTACAAATCAAACATTATAGTTTAAAGAAATAGTCTATGTAAATGACCTAATCATCTTAAATTATTAAAGTGAACCATGCCACCGGATTGAAAATTAACAATGGCATCGGAGAGAAAGGGAGATGAGATGGTACTTGGTCATGAGTGCTCAGATGGCATCACACTGGAGAGAAACAGTCCAAGCAAGAGCTTCTGCAGAAGGATGGTGGTTGTTCCCTGCGCTGCTCTCCTATTTCTGGAGCTGGCATGCGGGACACGAGATCCCAGTAATCTCCTCCTCTTTTGCATCGTCTCTCCAGGTCGGGCAACCCTTGATGACCAGTCTGTGGAGGCTGGGGAGTCGCTGTTGTAGGGCTCTTTGTAACGTTGTCAACTGGGGCAATCCTCGATCTCCAGATGCTGAAGAGCAGTGAATCCTTGCATCCCTTCCGGCAAAGATGCTAGGCTGGTACACTCGACAAGGATCAGATACTTTAGTGTCATAAGGTGTCCCGGCCATTGAGGCTGGTGCACTTGGACTGTCAAGGCCTTCAGGTTGGGGCAGATGTAGATGAACAATGATTCCAGGTATGTGGGCAAGTTGGGCAAATCCATCAGGTTTTCGCAGTCAAAATTTCTATTGATTCAAGGTGCGGTGGGAATCCCGTTCCACTGATATTGATGATGGTGATTCCAGTACCGGTGATGCGCCAGTCAGATTTTCACATCCGCAAAACTCTAACTCCTTGAGGGAAATTAAGCCTCGAAGCTCCTCCTCTGGCCAGAATACGAGAGCATCGCACGTCCAGATACTTAATCTCTGGAGAGAAGTAAGGTTTGTCCAAATTTTCAATGGTGATGATAACAGTTGCCTTGAGAACAACCAATTGCACTGAGACAGAACAATGATCGAAGGTTGAGCTGAAACCCTTCGTCTCATCTTCCAGCTCCAACAGAGGCCTCAGCTCTTCGCCACCTCTGATGCTTAACGATTCCAGAGAATTCATGTGCTTTAATGATGATATACTTGCCTGTGAAAAGGACGGCGACCGTGTCTGGCTGCTGGTGTTTGCACCAGAGGTTCCGATATTGAGGAAGGATAGCGTGGTGAGGCTGATGATAGATTCCAATGGTATCTTGTTATTCCTGCAATTGTCAATTCGCGGAGAGATGGAAGCACTGGCATGGAAGTCAGGTTTGGGCAGTCTTCGATTTGTAGCTTGACAAGCCGAGGAAAACAGGGTGGTGCTGGGTATCCACCTTCCTCTCCCCACCAACTCTCCAAGCCCCGCATTCTATTTAGCCGCAGATGTTTCAGTGAAGGGAATGGTTGCACTGTACCCTCGCTTCCGCTGCTCTGAAGGTGCTTCATTGAGTCCATTTCAGTCAAGGACAAAACTGAAGTTCAGGCAGCTACCGTAGCGGTGGGAGATGCTCGCATCGTCTGCAGTATCCTAGATGGATCTCAACCAGATTGCGGAGCAGATCAAGAGGGTCCATCATCCACATAGGAAAGCTTAATCCTGCATACCGCCATACTACCAGCATTTTCAAGCCACTGTGAGGTTCAAGCGCTGCCAACACCTTCTCAGCATTTTCTGCTTCTTCATCAAAAGAGTGATCTCCTGCCTCTGTTAAATAGAAGTGATCAGAATGCCACTGTGAAACTCCCCAACATAATGCTAATGACTGTAGATTTTGTTTGGAACCTAGATTAGCCTCCGAAGCATCTTCCGTGCCCCTCACTTTCTCCAGGTTATAGAGCTCAAGGTGGCCACCAAGATTTAGGCCCTTCAGCTCTCTTATGCCCCTCTCAGCATCGTCACCTACAATGTACTTCGTCAACGTCTTCAGGGAACTCAATTTCCCCATACCTGCTGGCATGTGCTCCAAACTATCGCATTGATGTATATATAGGTGCCTGAGGCTTCTCATATTTCTCATTGCTTCTGGTAGTTTACATAATTCCTGCAGCAATCGAGTTTAAGGACCTGTAGATTGAAAAGCTCGCTTGTGGCTTCAGGAAGTTCTGCAATCTCAGTACGTGATAGGTCAAGGTATCTTAGATGCTTCAATAACTTATTTAACTGGCAATTCTATAGAATTAGTGCCCCATAAGTCCAATACTTTCAGGGACCTGGCCTTTGACAAATCAGCAGTCCGTATATCTATGCATGTTCTTCGTAGCAAGAGTGTGAAGATGTTCGGGAATTTATTTAGGGTGCTACCAATGTCAAATTGGCGAGGGCCAGATATGAACAAATGACGGATATTATCAGCTAATGCTTCCAATTGACCAGATTCCAATAATTGAGCACATTCGCTCCTCATGATAGATTGTGCAAGGTCACGCATCAGGTCATGCATCTTGCATGTTGCTATGCTTTGATATCCATATTCAGATGAGAAGTAACCATATTGCCGAAGGTCCTGAAAGAAGGATCTCCAAACCAATTCTTCAAATATCTCTTCACCCGTTATTTCCAACTCCTTTCTTCCTTCTGACGGAATGAATCCATTAGCCATCCACATTTGGATCAACATGTCTTTTTCCATCCTATAATCCTTGGGGAATATAGAGCAGAAGGTAAAGCATTGCTTCAAATGTGTAGGCAAGTGATTGTAGCTCAACTTCAAAACAGCAAAGATTCTTTGTTCACTGAACTTGTTATCCCAAATCTCACTGCTCATTACAGACAACCACTCCTTTACTTCTCTTTTGGTGCGCATCAAACTCCCTAGGACGTTTACAGCTAACGGTAGTCCCCCACACTTTTTCACAATCCCCTTGCCAATTTTAATCAGCTCTGGACGTTCTTGATCAGCTCCTGGTACAAACGCTTTTTTCCTAAATAAAGTCCAAGAATCATCCTCAGATAGCCGTCGTAAATTATAAGAGGTTAATGCGCCCATGAACCGCGAGACCTGGTTATCGCGGGTGGTTACAAGAATTGCACTACCTTCTTCACCAGTTACTAAAAAAGTTTCTAATAAATCCCACTTCGCTGAAATATCATCCCAAACGTCGTCCATTACAAGTAGGTATCTTTTTCCACTCAACTCTTCTCGAAGGCGGCGCTGCAACAAATCGATGTTCGACAGATTATGCTCTTTCCCTGTGGCGGACTCTATGATTGATTTTGCCAGGTTTTCAACATCAAACTCTCTAGACACGCAGACCCATATGAGCTTTTGGAAATGGTTCTTCACCCTCTCGTCTCCGTAGACCAATCGAGCAAGGGCGGTCTTACCCACTCCTCCAATGCCCACTATGGAAAGGACTGTAACCTTCTTATTCTCACGCTGATCGAGTAACAAGTCCACTATTTTCTTTTGATCTGCTTCTCTACCGATGACAGTTTCTTTATCAACATACGGGGGGATTTGGCTGCCCTCTGCTTGTTTTTCCGTGGTCTGTCTTGTGCTTGTGATCGTGTATTGAATGTGAAATTAAACATATTACCCTCTGCTGCAATTCCTTCTATTCTCTCTATGATATCTTTTAACTTGTTGCTCATAATTAAGCGAAACAGAAATGGGTTATGAAGGGAAAGAAATCTAGTACCTTGTTCATCCTATGATCCCGAATTTTCGCCTCACAGCGGAGATCTTCGTAATTGAACTCATCTAGTATGTCATCTGCATCATAAGCTATATTCTTGAGAGCTGCCAACCAAGCATTCGTGACCTGCACCTCCTCTGCACCCCAAAGGACAGATTTGACTGCTTCCAATGCTCTCTTAACCTTTGCCCGCTTTTCATCAATGCCCTGTATTAGTCCGAACTGCTCAAGGGCATAGTCCGCCAATTTCTTCACCATGGGCGTGAGAATATTTTCAGCCATGTGTCTCTGGGAATGAAGAGTTTCTCCTGCCTATGAACAAAGGTTCTCCTACCCTTATCCTCCTGACCAATCTAACGATCGGTGAAGGAATTATTTAGTTGAATCCCAGTTGTTCATCTGGACAAGCAACTTGAAAGGAATTTTACCTTAAAAAGAATTTTTGTTACAAAAAAAAAAAACCTACCTTGTCCTGCCAAAGGAATTTTTAAAATCCTTAGCTTAAATCAAGCTCCAGCCTCTTACAAATTTCAAGTGAAAGAAAAATTTATCTCCCTTCGCACCAATCTACCATTGGATCGTATAATGACCATTTGAGATGTAGATGGAATCATAGATGAATAGGGATGCTCATGATGCTTTAAGATCTGTGCAATATATGATCCAATGATCCATATTGTGAAAGAAGATCAATCATTCTTCCATACGGAAGATGCAACCC
Source organism: Elaeis oleifera (assembly GCA_000441515.1). Classification (NCBI taxonomy): domain Eukaryota; kingdom Viridiplantae; phylum Streptophyta; class Magnoliopsida; order Arecales; family Arecaceae; genus Elaeis; species Elaeis oleifera. Next base: position 43,349 of record KE505080.1, read on the forward strand.
GAACCCTATACAAAATCAGCGACGTAACTATGTTAATAATGGACGGCAGCTAGCTTTAGCTGGCTATAATTTTTTTTAAGAAGCAGTAGGCCAATAGCGCCATAACTATATTAATAATAGGTAACAGTAGCTTTAGTTGGCTATAAGTGTTTTTAAGAAGTAGCTGGTTATCACGCTGCAGGATACATTAGAGGGTTGCGTCACCTCCTGAGCTTATTGGCTGAGCGGCTGGTGTGGTTGACTATTAAACTCCAATAAACACAAGTTGATCCCTCCATTCAAACTATAGATTTGCTCTTTTTCCCATAAAATACAAACTTCCTTCCAAGAAGATGCGTAGCAATTTATCAAAATTTTTAAATCAGGTATGCAATATATCATATCTGCAAGGGTACATGTATAATTTTTCTCAAACAGATTTTACTTTGCATGCTCACATGCATACTTATTTTTTAAGAAGTCATTATTTACTTGTATATCCTTTTCATCATGTTCTTAGAGTTTTTAACCCATTTAAGTATAAAAGAACAGTGTTATCTTGCTGCAAAATTATTTTCTGAAATTTTAATATTTGGTTTATATTATATTTTAGCATAAATATTTTAAAATTATCAGTGACAAAAAAAAATAAAGTTATTTAATATTAAATTAATTATTTATTGATATTGTCAGCCAAAAAGCTAACTGAAAGTATATCCTTGTAAAATAGGACGATGTAAAATTTATATATGAAAATAGCAATATGTAAAGGATAAATATCCAATTAACCATATTTGTAATGGAACTATACTAATCATCCATCTATAGGGCTATAGATGGAGTAAATTGACTGCTTCCAAGTTGGAACTGATTTGAAACCCATCCGATGCAACCCAAATCGAAGTTATTTGGATTATTCTTTGATCCAGAAACAGGAACCTTTTCAAATATGGACTGGTTTTAGATCCTTGAATTCTAAATCCAAAACCAAGTCAACCAAACTGATCCGATATATTTCAAAGAGCCTCCTTGGATATAAACAATTTATCTTATTTTCATAGTATAATTTGTTAATAATATTTATTGTTGATTATAACTATCTCCACTTATCAATTAAAGATCATATAGAACATATTTTTGATAATATTTACCTATTGTTTACTATTATTTCATTAGATAATATGTTTATGATATGGTTACGTAATCCAGATACACACACATAGGTATATCATTTTATGTTTCAATTATTTTAACCTGATTTGATTCCAAAATCTGATAGGTTCACAAAACTAAATTAAATTTGATTTGATCCAACCCAAAGAATTGGATTAGGCTTGGGTACAAATGTTTGATTCAACTTGAGTATGGATTGGATTTAGGTTGTGGCTATCCTGATCCAACTTAGCCCGTCTGTGAAACCTAGTTGCCAGCTACCTTGTTAACTTTTTAAACAAAATGTTGGCCAATAATTAAGGCATAAGGTCCATTAGAAGACTTGGGTTCAGGGACATTGATTAAGTAGCTGGTAGTTGATTATAAAATTTAGGGTTAATTATAGTTTCCCCATTTGAGGTTAGGCTCGATTTCACTAAGCTTTCTATGATTTTATAAGTAGCATTTAACCCATCTGCAGTCAGCTACATTAGATATCTCATTGCTTTATTACCCACCTTTATGGTAAAAGGATTTTAGGATTGTTTTCCTATGTTTGAATACCCTGTTCTTCCCTAAAATCCTCAATTTGTCGACTACATCAAATTGAGTGCTTTTCTGCTGAATCGAAGCCTCCATGTCATTGTTTTTTTCTCAAGCAACAATAGTGCTAGACAGATTTGTTGTTGTTGTGGGGAAGGATCCATGGTTAGAACATCATGGATGGTAGCAAATTTTAGAAGAAGATTCTGTGGTTGCTCCAAATATGGTGTAAGTTCAACAAATTTTTTCTTGATTTTCATATGGTGTAAGTTCCTCAATTTCGGAAGATGTTTTTTGTTTTTGTTTTTTTTGGTAGATTGATGACCACTACTACTACTTTGAATGGGTTGACCCTCAAACATGCAGATGTGGGATTGAAATTACTTCCAAAATTTTGGATAAATTCCAAAGGCTTCAGCAAGTGGCAGATGTTGCAAAACAGAAGAAAAAAATTACTCGTACAAAGGAGATTCTTGCTCTGAAAAGAGAATCAATAGCTCGAAAAAAAGAGAAGTTCTACAAGTATGCGTTGATTGGATCTTAGATATTGTTGTTGTTGTTTGTAGCGCTCCCTTGCTTAGAGAGATTTGGAGAACTTGGAACCAGAAATATTTGCTTAGTATATTTCTGTTAGGCTAGTCTTTTAGATTTTTGGTTTAAAAAATGTATTCAACTGTATCCACAAACATGTGTTGGTTAATCATGTTCTGTTTGCATTTAAACATTACTATTTAATGTAGTGTTGAATCTCTTCCCCACCATTTTGGTTAATCATGTTCTGATTTATTTAAATATTGCCATTTAATATGGTGTTGAATCTCTTCCCGATTGTTCAAGGGTCGGTCATCCCAAAAGGCACTATTGAAGCAGTTGCAATGGCTGTTAAGGGGTAGTTCATCGCTAGAGACATGATGAAGCATTGCTAGAAATGTTTGGGTTTGTACAGTGATGCGATGTTGCTACACAAAAGTCTCCATGTGCTCCAGTGAATGGCTGTAGAGCATTATAAATTCCCTAGCACAATTGGAGATTTATTTGCATTATTGGATGGAGAAAACATGGATAATATAAGAGATTTTATTGTTGAAGGTAGGCCAAAAATATAAAAATGTTCTTACTAACTCAAAATGTTCATTTGCACAGCTATTAGGAACTCTACAATGGTGGAGTGGCCTACATCCATCCTATAAGAGAGGGGGGCCACCTTCCTAATGTGTCTGAAGTTGCATAAGCTTTGACGTGGCTTGGACTATTAGGGTCTGATTGGAATCTGATTAAGCTAAGTGATAATACCTACTAGGTCACCTTCCTATCCTGAATCATTCTAATACAGGCTGTCCGATGTGGCCCATAAGTTATGATTTTTCAATTTTTTGTTCAACCTTGGTCTTAATGAAATGGGCCATCCTCATCAGTTGCAAGTTCGTGCATTACTGTATCTGTACGGTGTGCCACCTCTTGCTTGGGACACCGAATCTATTAGAAAGATTGTTTCTAGTTTATCCAACTTGATCAAGTCAGTCTCAAAATGCTGGATGGTAGAGATCTTATAGTTTCCAAAGTTGCAGTCTTTTGTGAAAATCTGGATGACATCCCTCACTCCATAAATTTGACCCTCGGAGATGTGACGTACATAATTTCGATTTCTATTCGTAATACCGAAGATAGTTGTCCATACTATTCTGCTATTTATCTAAGGATGGATATCGAGCTAGATTGGACTCTCTGTGCCCCAGCACAAGTTGGACCTACCACCTCAAACCCATCTTCTATCTTAGACTCATATTCATCGAATGATGCTCCACAAAATCCATAATGTCATTGTAATCAGCAATAATAATTAATAATGAAATAATGTAATGTTATTATTAGACCAATTTGCTGTAAATGGCATTTTGTAATGATCTTGTGTAATGACAATTTGTTATTTAGATATTGCGATGACAATTAAGGTCATAAATAATCATTCCCATCTCAAGTATACAGGCAATTTCAAGCGGTACATACAACAGTTTGATCTGTTGGCATAATACATTTCTATATCTTTAATATACTACCAGTTGGCACAATACATTCCTATTTGACACAATATATTTCAATTTGGCACAATACATTTCATTCCAAACAAGTTATTTCCTGATACAATGCATTTCATTTCAATTTGATACACATTAAGTGAAGCATTTCTTGATTACTAACTTTCATACCAGTGCATAACCAACTTTCATATTAATTGATAACACTGTATGACCAAGTTTCATCCATTCCAAATAAGGCACAATTCATAACATATAAAGTGTACCATTTCCTGATAATCACTGTATAACCAAGTTTCATCCATTCCAAACAAGGCATAATTCAAACAACCAATACATTACTATCTTAAATAAGTTTACCACATATTCATGAAAGGAATAAAACAACAACGACTGATACAAGTCCATAACCGGTACTTAATCTATTATATCAAGTTTCAACATTACACAGTCAACATTTCAATAATAATAACTGACACAACTCCTTCCCCAATCGACAAAATAAATTAATTCACTGTGTTTTCAACATGGGATATTGCTTTCAACATTACATTCAACATATCATAGTGTTTTCTTCCCTTTCCACCAACTGGTATAAACTTTAGTGGTTGGCCTGTTGCACTTGTTGAATCTCTTCAGAAATCATCCATCTAGACCTATAATAGGTCTGCATCCAAACAAGAAGCCCACCTTTGGGGCATGATACCTTATGTACATTCTCTTAAAAATAGGTTGTTGACCCTCATGAGAAGTTTCATAATGCAAAATGATATGACTTCCAACATTTGTCATCCTAATCATTTCTATATAATCCCTCATCTTCCTATATTGCAGCCTTTCATCTCCTTCAATGATATCTTTGGCTCTCTTTTTGGCTTTATAGACTTGGCTTCTACTGATATCTGCAGCAATGTCCTTTCTAACATAAGCTTGTATAGCTGAAATATCTCATTTTGGATTTGTCCTGAACTCATCCAAATATTTCTTATCTAGGTAACAAGACTTGAGAGTTGAAAAAATTTTCTCACAAATACAATCAGGTGGAATGTCTTGATCTGAAATGTGACTTCATCCTCAATCTTAGAAGCATATATTCGCCACCCACATTCATTTTTGTATATAGCTGATATTTTATAACTTTTATTTAACTTAAATTTCATATCAATAGATCTCCTTACTGCATACTCTTTTAATGCAACTCTAAAGACTGGCATTTGTAAACTTCATCCCCAATTATAAGTCTGTGTTTGCCATATCCACTTCTTCATTGAATTTTGGATCATGCTCACTCTCATCTTCAAAAGACCCATACAGACTTCTCAACTCCTCATTGTATAGAGGATCCTCAACCAAATAATCTAAAGAGATGTGTTACCCTTCTGTCGATGGCCCTGCAGCATCAAAATGATCAAAAGGTGGTACAGATGAATAATCTTCATGAGCGGGGCTAGAAGTCCTACTATTGAAGATGTCATCATTGTTACGACCTTCAAGACCCTCATTGAGGCAAGTGGAGTCATCTTCATCTTCATCTTCATTTATTGCCCTAGCATCTGCTTCATCATCATCAACCTAACCATCATTGCCATCACCTCTCTCATTATCAAGTCTGACTTCCTATTCTTGTCTATTATTCTCATTATTGGCCCTATCATCAGGAACTTCATCAGCCCCCTCATTATCAGCTAAGTCCACAAAATCCATAATGTTCTTTGTACCTACAACCTCATCTAGACTCTCTTGGGTCCTAAACTCATCCTCCTAGACAGCTGTAGAGCCCCCTCTAATTTTAATGGTAACATACCAGTCTCCACATAGATCACAATAGAAAAGACTCCCAGGTCCGAATGTAACTCCAACATGTATATTATGTCATCACCAGTCTCTAACAACCTTAATCCATGTTTAAAATTACCATTGAGTATCAAGAAATATATGTTACTGATGGATGGGCACCCTAGATAAACACGCATGCTTTGGAGTTCAAAGTAATTTATCAAGTTAGGATCAACACTATCATAGTGATCCACCTTACCTCTAGAATACTTTGCATTGATTCCTTTTGATAGGACTCCTCCATGATGGATCTCAAAAGAGAATCTAACATCGGCCATATCTGCATGCGAAATAAATAACTATCGGTACTTATTTAGTAATAAGTAAGTCTATAGAGAAGTAATTCAAACACTATAAAGTAATCCTATTACACAATTTAAGAGCAACAATGTGATCATTTTATAATCCTATTAAGTAATCCAAACACTATGGACAACTACAAGAAAGATATTTAGGTTTATTGGGACCACTGCATAATCATTTAAACAAATCGAAACACTATTGAATGGGACTGAACCAATGCATTAAATAATTTCTATGACCACGGCTGAATGATTCAAAGTCATCGAAACAAAGAAATATAATGGGACCGTTGCTGAATCTTCAAAGTATTCTAAATATCTAAAGGAGGTGCCAACCATTAGAAGATAAGAAATTAAGAACACTACCATAAGTGAGCTTCCACTACATAAACATATAAACACCTAAATTTATCTAATTTAAATACCGAAACACCAAATGGGAAAAAAAATGCATAAATATTTAATGTACCTCTTTTTCTCGATTTTGGCTTGTGTTTTATCTTCGATTAGTTGAAAGGAGGCTTCGATTCGGTAGAAAAGTGCTCGGTTTGGTGAAGAAATCGACGGATCGAGGATTTTAGGGAAGAATAGGGCATTCAAATGCAAGAAAATAATCCTAAAACCCTTTTATCGTAAAGATGGGTAACGAAGCAACAACATATTTGATAGACCTAACCTCAAGTGGATTAAGTGCTACTTTTAAAGCACAGGCGGCTTAGTAAAATCGGATCTAACCTCAAATGGAGAAATTGTAATTAACCCTAAATTTAATAGACACTTTGTTCCTCTATTCACTCTAATAAGATGCAAACTTTTTTTGAGGTGATTTGTAGCAAGTTAGTGATTTTCAAAAATGCATGTTAATATACAAGCTAGAATTGACTGTCAACAAAAAAAGAGAGGAAAAGAGACAACTAGAATTAGTCATTTGTGAAATTGCATTAATCACCAACTTTCTACAAAATTAGAAACATAAATGTTAGAGAAAATTAGTAGTTGGCATTTACATACCTTTAGTTGACTATAAATGTTAGAGAAAATTACAATGACACCCTTTAAACTTTGATCCATTTATACTTCAATCCCAAAAGTTTAAAATGTCTCAAACAAATCCCAAAACTTTAAAAATTAGCAAAGAGGCTCACTCATCTATCTCCATTAGACTACGTTATGATGTGAAGGAAATCTAAGAGGTTAAATTTTATGAAATACCATAAGTGTCCTTCTCAAAAGTTTCTTAGTTTTGGTGCGAAATAGAGTGGAGGGAAAGATGAGTCACATTACTCTCATATGACCATCATCTTCCCTTTTGTTGGCCTTAGCATCTATTCCCCATCCATTACAGAGAAGTAGAAAGAAGAGGAAAGGGTAGAAGAAGCACAAATTGGGCAGAAAAGAAGAGCAACCATATTGGAGGTAGAAAGGAGAACATAGATCGAAGGGAGATGGGGGACTATAATGGCTTCAACCACTAGCTATAGCCATGCCTCTGCCTAATGCTCTGGCCAAAATACCATGGTGTATTGTGACTATAGGTTGAGGGCATTTATGAAGACCTCATGGACCATGGCTCATCCAAGCTAAAGATTCTTTGGCTGCTCCATGTATGAGAGAACAGGCCTCCTAATTTCTCTTAGATTTTTCATCACCCATAGCTCACCATTCTTCAATATCTTAATATAGGGAAGAAGAGGATGCCATTGTTTCTTAATAGTATGATCCCCCACCCTCACCACATACAAGAGAGCTTATGAACAAATTGATCCAAAAAAAAGAATTTGAAGGCTGAGAATCGTGTCCACAGAGGGAGGAAATCTTTTTTAGCATGGTATCTACTTGCTTTATGGGTATTCGCTAGTATTACTATAATAAAACAGGATATTAGCGATGAAAAAAATTCATCGCTAATAATCTATTTTTGTTGCAAATAGTCATTAGCGATGAAATTTTCGTTACCAATATTTAGTCACAAATAATTACATCGTTGATAATATTTTATGATGAAAAAAAATTTTCATTGCAAATAATTGATATTACTGACCAAAAATTTTCATCATTAAAAAATCATTTTTGCAAAAATATTTACGATGAAAAATTTTAGTCGTAAAAGAATAATTTGCGATAAAATTTTAATTATTTATGATAAATTTTATTCATCACTATTAATTTAATTAAAAATTTTTATAAAAATTAATTTAAAAAGTATTAGCGACATAAATTTTTTATCACAAATACTACAATTTCTGATGTAAATTTCATCGATAATAAATAATAAATTAATAGCGATAAAATATTTTCATCATTATTAATTAATTTTTATCAAAATCAAATTTAAAAATATTTAGCAACATAAATTTTTCATTGCTATTAATTTAATTAAAATTTTATAAAATC
>KE505080.1:63923-77233 GCA_000441515.1 Elaeis oleifera
CTCCTCCTCCATTAATAAGCAAGCTTTCTTTTAGAAGATACTTAGCAACATAGCAAATTCTTAACCATGCATGTGAACATATAAGCAAGAATTAGTTGTTACCAATAATAAACCTAGAGTTGGACATGTGTGGACGTCCTTGTTGCATTGATCACTAGCCTTTATAAAATGAACAGCATAACTATTATAATAACAGTTGCTAAGCACATTTAGTTGACTATAAAAGTTGTTACGGTAATAAGTTGGCCAGCATGCCACAGGGTACCTAAGAAGATTGGCATCACCACCTCAGCCATTAGCCAAGCAGTTGGTGTATGAGTTTAAACTTAATTGATGCAAGTTGTTTCCTTCGTTGAAAAAGATGATTTCTTACTCCAATAATAAGGAAACTTGTTTTTGGGAAGATAATAGCAACTTAGAAATTTTTAAATTAAGCATGCTTGCAAGCATACAAACTAGAATTGGTTGTTAGCAAAATAAAGAACTGGAAAGGGTTGCATTAATCACTAATGTTTTACAAAATTAGCGGCATAACGATGTTTACAATAGTTGCCAACTACCTTTAGTTGACTATAATTTTTGTTAGTAAAAGTTGGCCAATACACTGCAAGTTGCATCAGAAGGCTTGCATCACTGCCTCCATCCATTGGCTTAGACACAAGTTGACTATATGTATATATTTGTTATAGGGTCGAACCATCTCGGCTATTATCCTCGGGAATCATTCTTGGATGTCCCTCTCGGATCAGCTGAGGTTCCATGATAGACTCCATCGATGAATGTCATCTGAATGCCATCCTCGGCCACGCATCGAAGATATCAGCATACTATCAGACTACCGTCGATGACTTTGGTTGATGACTCACCAAGATTGCCCTTAGGGCCAAGTCCACGCAACTTCATTGGCCTCCATCCAACCCCAAGTGTCAGGATCTTGCTGACCACATAGAATGAAATCCCGAATCGTCATCGAGACAGACATGTCAGAACCAAGGCCTCTGCTATATGCCGACCTCAAAGCACCTACATAATCACCACCTACGACCAATGACCTCTAAAATGCAATCTTAACAGATCAGGCCACTACCATGACTAATAAACTTCGACTCCCTATCCTAACAACCTAATAGATCACGGTCTAGGCTACCGACCTACGGGCTTACGTAACAGCCTACATCTCCATCTCTATATAAAGAGATAAGAAGGAGACCTCCAGGTATGCACAAGCTCAATTAGAGAGAGAAAACACCCTCATGCTCTTGCCTATTCTCTTCTCTCTCTATTTTACTACTGTTCTCAAGCCCCGGCTAATTTAAGCATCAAAAGATCCCCCATCGGGCAATCCCTAGTGCATGTGGACTTCTCTTGTGGGTCCCTGTTGGCACCTAGCATGTGGACCATCCTCTATCCTCAGCCACATCAGCTCCCATCAGAGTCTTGACGCAATAATTTGGTGCTAGAGAAAAGGTCCAACAACCTGATGGAGGAGAGAGAGAATTTGGTGAGACAACTACCTAGCCGCTTCCCACTGACAGTCCACTTGATGGAACCAGCATGGAGTCACCCGATCATCCACCTCGAATGGATCTACATAGCCAGCACCGATGCTCGTGATGGCTCATGTGCAACGATTTGACAATCCAATTTGCCAGGCCCAAGCATTGACCCACACCATCTGACGTCTATAGTGGATGATGGAGCAATGACAACCGACTTATAGCCAGTGTTATCAACATGATCTTGAGCTTCAGATGTGGCAGGGGGCAGAAGACCACACCAGAAATAAAGGTGAAGAGAGTAACTGAGGGACGTTGTTGATCACCGATGAGCTTAAAAAATCTTTATGACGATGCTGCATCATATCAATAATGATAGCACATCGAAGGCTCCAACATAATCTCCATGTCACGGACGTGGAATGTCGGGAACTAGAGGATGCCTTACCAGTATCCATTGATTACATCAATAAAGTTACTCTTTTCCAAATTTATATAGGTTTCTCAATAAATTAACTAAGCGAGGAGCCCAACTAAGGTTGGCCTTACCTGACCACAATTGAAGTGGTCGGAGTTAATTGGGGCAAACCCTCTGGGGACCCCATACAGCCATGTGATGCTTCTTATCTATGGACAAAGTCGAGCAGAGGTCGAGGACGTCGATGAAGGGTGAACCCTCTGAGGACTCCATATGGCCACATGGCACTCCTTGTCCAAGGATAAGTCAAGTGGAGGCACGGATGTCAATGAAGGGGCAAACCCTCCGAGGATCCTGTATGGCGACATGGCACTCCTTATCCATGAACAAGTCAAGCGAAGGCTGAAGAAGTCAATGAAGTGATAAATCCTTCGGGGACCGCGTATGGCCATGTGATGCCCCTTGTCCACGGATAAGTCGAGTGGAGGTCGAGGACGTTGATCGAGGGGCAAACCCTCTAAAGACCCTATATGGCCATGTGGCACTCCTTGTCGATGGAAAAGTCAAGTGGAGTCCAAGGATGACAATAAAAGAGCAAACCCTTCGGGACCCCATACGGCCATGTGATGCGCATTGTCCATGGATAAGTCGAGCGGAGGCCGAGGATGTTGACAAAGGGGACAACCCTCCTGAGACCCACTCAGTCACCTGACGCTCTTTGTCTATAGATGAGTTGAGCAGAGGCCAAGATAATGATTTCGGATCAACCTCAGGCAACACATTGGAGGAGTCCTCTGTAATATCCCCGCGAGTATCGGGTTGAAAGGAATGATGACAACCATGCAAGACATAGAAAATGATGAAAAAGAACATTTATTCAAAAGGAAGGTTTATTACAAGGCAACTTCATTTATACAAAGATTGTGATAATATAAAATAAGGAAAAGCTACAAAATTAGAGCTTGGTCGACATCCTCGATCTCAATCACCATCCTCAGGTGCAAGGTCAAACTGTTCTCAAATAAATCCTCAAGGATGTCCTTGCATGAAGACCCCCATCTTTGATGGTTGCGACCCCCTTAGTGAGAGATATCGAGGAAGGCATGGGAGCACCCTGTTGGAAACCCACCTATCTCCCAGATATGCCAAGGAGGGTTGAAAAGCTATCTCACCAGGGGAGGAGAAGCAATACCCTAGAAGGGCTTAAGACCCTTATATGGAGCAGAATGTTGGAGCGGCCTCCGATGATTGCCAGCTCAACTCCCTCACTAGAGTGGTACGTGGATTTTTCAATGCCTCCCATTCCAAATTGGATTGCCCACTGGCATGCTCCCTTAAACTACCTTGTAATTGATCAAACATTGGTGGAGGCTCCCCAGTCAGAGGAAGACACCGACGATCTCCTGATGATGAGTAAGGCGACGATACCACATTATGGAAGACATTGGGTTGACACTGGCCTTAAGCAGTAGGAAGCTCCATTTATAGAGTAGCCAGACCCAGGTGCCTCCAACAACCTCCTTTGATCGCATAACAGGTGTCACCCTACTAGTGGCCTTAGAGATCGTGCGTTCTGAGAGACTCCCGATCATCCTTCCCAACAAACTATCATTATCGGGGAGCGCAAGCAATAAATGCCATGCTTCCCTAGGCTCCAAGGTAATATAGTCCTAGCAGCTGGATTGGAGCAGACCAAGCCCTCAGGTTGTGTTTGGTGCATCGTCAGGCAATCTTGGAAGGTAATGTGGATTGCCTTCAGGATAGATTGCCACCATTACATTGCGAGTAATATTGTTTACTGTTCTTGATACATATAGATAATGTTGCAGTAAAGTTATTAGAAATTTTGATAGACATATTTGGTATAATAATCAGATTACCAATATTGTGAAATCAAATTTCCCAAATACCCCCAATAATTTTATCCTAATGCTCTTCTTTTTTCTCGGTGAGAAGTAATGGGAGTGATGTGGGTGTGGTGGTGGTGCGAAGAAATGGTGCATCGAGGGGTGTGGGGAACCACGGACACTGGGGGGTTGGGTGCATGTGAAGCCATGGGGGTGGTGGGGACGGGCATGGAGGAGCCATGAAGTGTGGTGGAGGAAAAGGTGGAGGAGCCGCGGGCAAGCAAAGGGAGAAGGAGGAGCCGTAGGCCGGGGTGCACGTGGATGGGGTGGGGGAGGGTTGAGCATTGGGTTTTGTGTGATTTTTTTGAGAAAAAAATTTGTCCAAATTTTTATTGTAATATTATCAAAAAAGTGGTAATCTAGATAGCCACCCCTCCTCAAGACAATCCAGATTGCCTCCCATGAGGTAATCTGGATTGCCATCCAAAAAGCATATCAAATGTAGTAATCTAGATTACCATATTAAATTGAGCAATCTGGATAGATTGCCAGCTATCAAATGCAACCTCAAAGATATCTCAACTCCGATCGAGACCTTCGATATTAGGCTCAGCAAGTCACCAATGATAATGATTATGGGATATTCAGGCATCAGACTGAATCCCGATGACTGGATCAGAAGATCGATCCCTCAGAGATATCTCGACTTGGGCTGAGACCTTTGAAATTTTATTCAGCATGGCACCGACAATTAGGAGATATTCTAACTCAAGTGAGGAACTCCACAAATGAGATCCTCGAAACTGATCCGAAGATATGACCGAAGTCATCGACTTGGTAGATTCTGCCCAACTATGTCGAAATAAACTTTAAGAATCTACATCGACAAAAAGCATAACTCCAGGAATAGTCCCTATCTAGAAAGCATAGCTTCGGATGAAATAATAAAAATCAAACGACGAGGAGATATCTTGAGCCATTTTAGGACCTCCATAAGCGAATGTCTTGAAAATGATCCGACGACAAACTCTGGATCAAAAAAACCAACTGACAAATGACTTGGTGAAAAGATGGCCAAAAGGTTGGTTAAAGATAAACCTCAAAAATTTTCATCGGCAATATACAAATACACCTCAATTAATAAAGCTCAAATTTATCTGAAGCTAATGACATAGAGATTTTGGCATCAAAAGTCAAAATAGACTTCAGCAAGACAACGAACACCGACAGACATGAAGAAATGAAAACATTCAGATGAGATAAGTATGATAAAACATGCTTTTCAATAACTTAAAGTTTGTATTTACAAAAAGGTGCCAGAAAGAAGGCATCGAAAAAGCAAATACAAAAAGGATGAGGGTCTAATCCTCATTCGAAGAGAATGCCCTAATTTCCTCTTCATTATTGCCGGGTGGAGGTGCTTAAGGTCCAATTTTGGGACCATGCACTTTAGGCAGGTTTTGCAGTCTTCAAAGCCTTGGATAAAGGCGATAGTAGACGCTTCGACAATCTCTTCCTCAAAGGTTGCCGAAGCCTATACTCTTCAATGCAGTGGTCCCAAACATTGGTGCGAATCCACAAGAAAGGATTGGGGGCCCCACCACTACCTTTGGGCAGCGGAGGGTTCACCCCAAGCCCTACTAGTGGAAGTCGAATCTAATGCAATCAAGGAGCCTGAGCCGATTCTAGAACAATCGAGGCAGCAGCAACAAGTAGTTCTGGTTTAGCACTCCTCGCCCTCTTGAATGAGGACTCTCTGCAAGAGGCCATCTTCTTCTTGACCGCCTGCTTCATAGACCACGACAATGGCTTCATAGCTGACAAAAAAGAGCAAGAACTTTCTCTGACAAATGCAGCAATGAAAAAGTAGCAGTTGAATGGCAAAATTCTATCACGCAGATAGTCTATTTGTACAGATCTTGAATGGTGCAGATCTAGTCATCAAACCACCGATCGCACACATGGCCAGCTTTGAAGCAATGAACCTTGTGACCCTTCGATCCCATGGAACAGCTCACAAGTGCCATGGAACTTACCATGACCCACCACATGGTAGATCTGGATAGGTCTAAGGGTGGTTTCAAGATTTAATTCCCTTGGGAATGACAATAAGCATGTGGCGATTGCCAATTGGTAGAACCATAACTATCAATCCCCAATCTTGGAGGTTGAGATAATAATCCATTTTAAGCTGCTCGTCCCTCATAAATACATTAGGTTCCACGAAATGCCAATTCTTCCCAAACAATTAAAGCATGATTTGCAAAGCGACATGATAAATTGGCTTCAGGTTTTGCAAAGTGATGCAATGGTTCACCTAAAAACTAGACAACTCAGATTCGCCAGTTCGGATATGCACTGAGAATATTTTTTGAGGACTACTACTTCCTCCATCCGAAGCAATCACTTCGAGCTAGGAAGTGGGGGCAAGTGTTATAAAATCAAACCACCTCAGCTATTATCCTTGGAACTCATCCTTGGATGTACCTCTCAGATCAACTAAGTGCCAAGATGGATTCTATCGATGAACATCATCCGAACGCCATCCTCAGCCACATGCCGAAGACATCAGCATATTACTATTGATCCAACAGCTAGACTATTGTTGATGACTTCGGCTAATGACTCACCAAGACCACCTCAAGGGCTAGGTCCACACAACTTCATCGGCCTCCATCCGACCCCAAGGGTTGGGATCTTGCTAACCATACAGAATGAAATCCTACGATCATCATTGTGGCAGACATGTCAGAACTACGGCCTCAGCTATATGTTGACCTCAAGGCACCAATATTCACCCACGTAGGTGGAATCTCCCAACAAACTGTCAAAGCACAGTCACCACCCACGACCAACGACCTCTGCCATGCAATCTTGACAGATTGTGGCCACTACCCATGACTAACAAACTTCGACTCTCTATCCTAATGGCCTAATAGATCACAATCTGGCCTATGGGCCTATGTAATAGCCTACATCTCCACCTTTATATAAAGAAGTAAGAAGGAGACACCCTAGATAAGCACAAGCTCAATTAGAGAGAGAAAATGCCCTCATGCTCTTGACCATTCTCCTCTCTCTCCATTTTACTACTGTTCTCAAGCCCCGGCTCACTTAAGCATTGGAGTTCTCTCGCCGGGCAACCCCCGGTGCGTGTGGACTTCTCTTATAGGTCCCTGTTGGCATCTTGGCATGCATACCATCCTCCATCCTCAACTACATTAGCTCCCATAGAGTCTTGACCCAATTATATATATATATATATATAGATATTGGTGAACGACTATGTTGACTATAAATTTTAATAGATGCAAGTCGTTTCCTCCTATCTGTGTTCCTCCAATAATAAGCAAACTTCTTTTTATAAAGAAACTTCACCTAAGCAGCAGCTATTGAATCTTTGACTAATGATTCGCAGTCCTGGGTTACCCGTGGCTCCGTGAGCCATCTCATTCCTCCCCTCATTCGATGTCTTGGGTACCCCACCCTATGATCCAGTCAAGATAAACTGTGATGAGTGTTCGAATGGTAGAGCTGGTCTTGGATAATTAGAGATCAATACGGAACAGTTCTGTATGCTACCTCTGCGATTTCAGCTGCTTCATCTGTTATTGAGGCAGAATTATAAGCTGTCTGGAATTTTGCTTGAGGCAGGTTCTCTAACCATCATCAAATGGATCGAAAAACACTAAAAAGAATAGTTGGTGACAAATACCAGAACTTTACATCCTCTGCTAGCTGATATCATCTATTGTGTTTCTGAGCTAGACGTATTTAAAGTCTCTCATGCATTTAGAGCAACAAATCAACCAACTAATCATCTTGCAAATCTGCACTAAAATGGAGTATTTCAATCTTCTTCTGTGCTGCCTCAACTTGCTCATCTTTTAGTCATGGTGAACGTGGCCGGAACTACTTTCACTAGACTAATCTTTCTCTGTTTTCCTTTCTTTGCAGCACTCGCCCTCCCACCTGGCCACCCACACAGATATACCAAAAGACAAGAAAGACATCAAAACTTGGCAAATTTTTATGCAAGCATGTGATGTGCAAATTAAAAATAGGTGTCAAGAGAAAAGAAAAATCATAGAGACGCTCCTTCAAATTTAAGCAAGCAATACTTCAACCTCATATTTTTAAAGAAACTTATTTTTTCATTGGTATGTGGCCCAACCATCTATCTGATAATGATCATCATGTGATAACAAAACTGGTTTACAATTGTACAAACACCCTCCCTACTTTTGGGCATAAGCATCCAAAATGTTTGACCTCTTCCATATCACCATGAACCTAGATAAAACTAATAAGAACAAATGATAAGTGAAAGGGAGAAGCATCCAAATGATCATGAGAAATTGAAAAAAAAAAGAAGAAAGACAAATAAAATTCAAGGTGAACCATTGTGAGATCATGCACTAGTTGGTTTGCGATCTATACAAGCAGATGAATGATGGAGGATGGAGTGCTTTTGAGATTTGTGTAGGTCAATGAATGATGGATATGTGATGATAATTGTTACAGGTCTCCACTCCACCTCGGCCTCGGTCGGACATATTCCTAGTGTTGATCGAGGAATTGGCAGAAGCCCTGCTGTGGCGATCACTCGGACTTCATCTCTGGTCGAGGTTTTCACCTTGGGCTAGCTGAAGTCCCATTATGCCCTCCAATGTCGACCTATGCCCTTGACATGGTGGACTCCATTGACTCAAGCCACCCCTCTATTTCCTCGACCCAGACTGAAGTACTTTTAGCTCGATGGAAGACGATCTACTCCTACTGTACACAATGGGCTCCATTGATAGAATCAATCTCGACTCCATTTTGGAAAAGTCTGGACGAGGAAGAATATCTCTACGATCAAGCTGCACCCCAAAAGGAAGTAACTCCTATCAGCCTAATCTATGTGTGATAATCAGGGATCAGCCAAGACTCCATGGTGTGCATGACTCTAACTCGCCCTCTATAAATAGAGGGGCGTGAGGATCACCCAAAGTAAGTTCTCAACTTTCACTCTCTGCTTATCATTGTTCTCCATCTCTTGACTTGAGGGTTCGAGGGTCCTCATCGAAAAACACTCCGATAGGACTTTTTTGCAGGTTTGAGTCGAAGCTCAAGTGGTGCCTCCAGCATACATCATCACCTCATCTGTCCGACCTTAGATGTGGGAGCTGGACACAACATTAGCGCTAGAGGAAGGGCCCCCCAGCCAAGCTTCAGGGTCCTAATCTGAGAAGGAGAGAATTCACCAGAGATCTCCATGATGCCATGATGAGAAGCATTGAACACATCACGACATTCAAATAGAGCCTGGGCTGACAACATTTAGTGGGGAGATGCCGTGTCCAAGCCAATCCAAGAAAATCTTCCTCCACCATCAGCACCGATAGTTTTATAGAAATAGTATAACAACCTCGTTCAACAAGTGCAAGCCCTATCTACCACAGTACGAGGGATGCAACAGACCTGTGCACTTTAGCCCACCCTGAAAGATCTATAGGAGGACAAGGGTAGACCAGTTGATCGATCTCATCTGCGTGGCCCAAGGGCAAGTGCCAGTCATCTCAGCCGGTTGGCTAGCCCCATCCGAAAGAGGCACAGATGCTCACCGACTCCACTGTCATGAAGAGATCCTACAGCAAGCAATTTTTCTCCTCATCGCCATCCCACTCGGAAGGAAGACATGGAGAAGAAGCTCTAGGAGATGTAGCATCAGATTAATGCATTGTGAGCACCACCGCAGTAAGATGCAGAGTTCAGCTTCAACATTGATCCCCATTTCCTTAGAAGATAATGAGTGAGGCACTACTGCCTTGGTTCAAAATGCCTGAAGTAGAACCATATGATGGAACTGCCAACCTAGTAAATCACCTGAAGAACTTTAAATCTCTCATACTTATACATGGAGCAACTGACGCAACCCTCTACCGAGCTTTTCCTTTCTCTAAGGAAGGCTGCTCGACATGGGTATTTGAGCCTCTAGCTGAACACTGTGAGCTCTTTCAATCAGCTCGATCGAATGTTCGTTGCGCACTTCATCAGCAGTCACCATCAGCATCAAATTTGAACTTGCTCATCAGCATCAAGCGATGGGAGAATGAGTCTCTTCGGAACTACATTAATCACTTCAGTGCTGTGACCCTGGAGGTACAAATTTGGATCAATCAGTTGCTATGGCTATGCTTAAGGCCGGACTCCTTCAAAATGACGTACTCATCTCACTCAACAAAAGGTACCTGAAGGATTTTGCTGAAATGTTGGAGTGAGCTGAGAGGTATGCTCACGTAGAGAAAGCCTACGATCAACAAGGGGAGAACCTCGATGGTGGGTCACAATCGAAGACTAATCAGGGGAAGAAAAAGATTATCGATGAGTGCAGTATCGACATGTCGAGCAAAAGCCCCATCGATGCAAACTCCACCTCAGGGAGATCGAGCTGAGACCCCTCTAAGGCGATGCCGATCCAGAACTCCTCCATGAAGGTTTTACTATTTCAATCTATTAAATACTCTCCGGCCTCAAATACTGATGGAGATAAAGCAACAGAATAAACTCCCTAGATCGAGGAGGATGGTTATACCGACATGGGCAAGGGATCTGAAGAAGTACTACAGATATCATTAGGATCATGGCTACGACATGGAGGAATGCTGGCCGCTCAAGGAGAAGATAGAGGCATTTATCAGGTGAGGACGACTCTAATGCTAAGACCCCAAAGAGACTGGCCGAAGACCCCCAAAGAGAGGAAACCAAGGGTGATCCTTCGTGCTGTGAAGACCACTAAAGAGACCGATTGATAGCAGGGGAAATCCACACCATCACTGGGGGATAGTTCGGCCACACTTCTCCTGGATCAAGCCAAGCTGAGGATAAGGACCTGAAGAAGAGAAAGATCGGTGAAGAAAACGTCTTCTCCAAAGCTGACTTAGAAGGAATAAAATGTCCCCGCGATGATCCTATGGTCATAACTTTAAATATTTCAGATTATGATGTACACCATATTTTGATTGATAATAGAAGTTCAGTAGATATTTTGTTTTATGATGCTTTTGTATGAATAAATTTAAATTCTGGATAGTTAACAAAGAAGAGCTTCCCCTTGGTCGGATTCTCCAACAATAAAGTGTCTGTAGAAGGAGCTATATCCCTACCCAATGTGGTAGGGCAAGCCCAAAGCAAGCCATTATTGAGGTTACTTTCTTGGTTGTGAAACTCCTATCTACATGCAATGCCATACTAGGTTGTCCAGGACTAAACTCCCTCCGAGCAGTTGTGTCGACTTATCACCTTACAATGAAATTCCCAACTCTCCATGGGATTGGTGAGCTTCGAGGCAATCAGCAATTAGCATGGGAGTGCTACATGGCAACTCTATGAGGAGAGGCCCTTGTAGAACACCAACCTATGGAACAACTGGATGCTCGGGATGAGCTGTAGAACAGTGAGGTTAGTTGGTGGAAGACCTCATTCAGGTATTAGTGGATGAGTTTGACCCAACCAGAGTTGCTAAGGTTGGCTCCAACCTATGTGAAGAGGATCATTGACACCTCACCTCATTTCTCTAGGCCAATGTCGATGTATTCACTTGATCAGCCTCTAACATGCTAGGCATAGATCTGGAGGTCATTGTTCACCATCTGAATGTAGACTCGAAGGATCATTTGGTTAGGCAAAGAAGTGAAGCTTCACCCTCGAACGACCAAAAGCCATACAAGAAGAAGTTGACACGGTCCTGAAGGCTGGGTTCATTCGAGAGGTCTATTATCCAAAATGACTGGCCAATGTGGTGTTAGTCAAAAAGGTGAACAAAAAATGGTGTGCATGCATTGACTATACTGATCTTAACAAGACATGCCCTAAAGATAGCTAATTTCCACCTCAGATTGATCAGTTGGTGGATGCAACCTTGGACCATCAGCTACTATCCTTTATGGATACCTTCTCCAGCTATAATCAAATCCATATGGCTCACAAGGATGAGGAGAAGACATCTTTTATTACTGACCAAGGTCTTTTTTACTATAGGATCATGCCATTTGGCTTGAAAAATGTAGGATCAATCTACCAATGGCTCGTCAACAAGATCTTCAAGAAGCAGATTGGAAGGAATATGGAGGTGTACGTAGATGACATGCTCATCAAAAGCAAAGTCATCGAGCACCACATCACCAACCTTAAAGAGACATTCACAATGCTGTGGCATTTTCAAATGAAGCTCAACCCTAGTAAATGCACGTTCAGTGTCACCTCTGGCAAATTCCTCAGCTTCATGGTATCACAACATGGGATAGAGGCTAACCCCAAAAAGATTCAAGTTTTTCAAGAGATGAAACCTGATGTGTCTTAAAAGTAACCGCAAGCGCATGGTGTGCAATATAGCATATTCGGTGCATACAGATCGATCCCATAAGGAATTGTGTGCTTTTATATTTATGTTAGATTGTTGCTTAGACGAGCTTTGATGAGAAGGTGGTGATTGATATTAAAAACTAAAGATGCAGAAAAGAAATAAATGTAGGAAGGCAATATCTAGAAATCTAGGGTTTTGAATCCACTAGATCCTTGATTTAGGCATCTACTTGGTTGGTTTCTCTTTTGTACTTGACCTTGCTTCTTAGTATATGACTCAACCAAGCATAGTCTATGAATAGCTTGGAAATAATAGCCTATCAAGTTTGTTCCCATGCACCAATTAAACTATAGACCTTTCTTTGTACTAGAATAAGCATAGATCATGAAAGAACTTAACCTAACTATGATCTATCAAACCCTTATTACACAAAGAAAAGGATGATGATGATTTTCCACTTTAGCCGCCTATCTTTGATCATTGTCTCAAGCATGGGCTATGAAGGGATTTAACTCAACCATAACCCATCAAGATTAATCAAGAGAGGAGAAAAAGTTGAGATTCATGGAAGGGGAGATCTCTTTAAGAAATAAAACCATCCACATAAATACTAAAACCAAAATACTAGTTCTAAAAGTAATTGTAAAATAAAGAAATTACAAGGAAATAAAACTATCATAATGCTGAAATTAAATGCTGCAGAATTTAACTCGCATAAAAGAAAGAAGATTTATTGATGGAATATTAAAACCCAATTACAATAAACTCCAACTCCTAAGCCATTAAAGAGACTTGGAGTTAGATTCAAAATAGAAAATAAAAATAAAAAGAAAGAAATCAGCTAAACTAGAACCTTCTTTCCCAGTCTTCCTTTGCAGAGCTTTCTCTTCTTCTGATTCTCATACCTCCCCTGACTGACTCTCCTCTCATGTTTGAAGGGTGGAAGAAAGTCGGAATAAGGTGGCTAAAGAACCTAAAATGTAGGTATTCTTGCCTGTCATGCGGGAGAGATGATCTCAATAGAAAGGTATAGAGGCCTTTTATAGGTGTTAGGATGGAGGAGGTTTTCATGTTTTTCCGAATGAAAAAATAAGGGCTAGAAGATGGATGGATAAGATTGGAGGAGAAGGGAGGTTTGGATGGCTTGATGAAGAGGATGGGATGCTAGAGTTTTTCTAAAAATAATTTCAAAAAAAAAA
>KE505080.1:106304-130344 GCA_000441515.1 Elaeis oleifera
GCTGAAATAAATCATTTAAATTAGAAACTAACTTCTAGATCTAAGATTAAAATTAGATTAAATATGTCTAATTGAAATTATGGCTTTGATATCACTGTTAGAAAGGGAAGGGTCGATTACATGCATGTATTTCAAAACTATTTTGAAATTGCAACGAATAAAATAGATTAACTATTTTATCATGAATTAAATCAGATCTAAAATCTTTTCTAATATGGATCTAAGATATATGAAATCTAAAATTAATTTATGAGATCATACCTCATACCTTATCGTAGGTAGAAGAACTCCGCAGTCGATGATCAAAACTTGACAGGTTCCTTAAGCCATGCAAACACCCGACCTCTACAGGTATCCACATGAGATCTGATCTGATCCAAGACTTGTCTATCTCTCCGAGGTGCCAGCTCCCTTATAGAGAAGACCTTTTGATAATTGGTTTGATCCTTTTTCAGATTTGGAAGACGATCTTCAGTCGAAGAAGCAGTGGAGGTAGAAGAAAGGCAGCAACAGCGCAACTTTCTTCATTGGAGTCCCATGCCTTGTACTAATGGAGTTTTCCTTCAAACTTAGAAGGAGGATGCCAAAAAGTCCCTCTCTCACTCTAGTGGTTGGCTAAATTTTGTTCTGATCTCAAAAGTCTCTAGAGGTGTCCCAAAGGCAGATCCTTTTAAGGTGGTGCCTGATAGAGTCCTGATAGAGTCAAACTCTATCAAAATTTAAATTAAATTTTAGATTCAAACCAAAACTTATCTCTATCTAAATAAAGAAATAAGTGGTCAACCAAGAGATAGAAAATATGGAAAACCTCACACAAATTTGAAATTTGTGTGAGGAGAGAAGGGGCGTGGACAATGGGTGGCGCATGGAAGAGTCCTTCACAAAATGGACTCTAGGATTTTGAATTGAGCCTCAAACCAAAGTAATTTGGTTTAGACCCAAACACCTGATTGAACCTAATCTAATTAGGTCTCTAATCAGATTAAATTCTAATCCAATTAAGATTTAATTGAACCCAAATTCAGATCAAATCAGAAATTGATTCTATGGTAATTGAGTCATATTATAACTCAATCAAACCAAATCCGATTCAAGTCAAACTAAATCCAATTCAATTAGACTTGATCTAAAACTTATTTTTCAATCAAATTGAGTCTAATTAGTAATCAAATTACTAATTAATCCTCCTACAACTTTTGCATTGGGTTAATTATTAATCGTATTGATAATTATACCCTTAACGATTCATAATCATCGATCAATCATCGAATCAGACAAAAAACTCTTTTGTGTGTGATCCCATAGGTTCTATTCTATCTGATAGTGAGACACATTATGATCTTTATTATAATATCATCAAAATTTTTTCGATGGATTGAATAATTCCAACACTGCCCATCAATAATCATCGATCATCAAGATAATACTCATGGGTCCCACAATCCACCAGTGACACCTAACAATATATAGTAGCAACCCAGTAGAATGAAAGTATGAATCTTTAGATATAGTTATCATATGATTCAATCCTTCTATTGAAAGTTTTGACTTGATGGAGATCATGGATAACTCGTCAAACCCCATCGTCAGTCATATGCAAGATTGACTCGACTTGAGTTTTCTTGTGAATCTCGTGGAAACTCCTTTTCAGAATTCACACTTGCTTTGCCAAAGACTTACTGAACTCAGTCTCACGAATCACATAGAGCTATACCTTTCTACTAAGATCGATAGATTCTATCTAAGTGCATCATACTCTTAACAGTGAACTTGAACCCACCATAGCCAATATATACAGTAAGGATCCGAATGGCTAGGGACCAAGTAACATGCAGTCAAACTATAGCAGCCTCACTACAAATAGCCAATACACCACAGGTCAAAGGACTAGTCATACCACTGTAGCATCGAGAATACTACTGATGAGTGAGTAGACATCCAAATGGTTTCTGATAATGGTCGTGCTTAGTGTAAGTTATTTTCTAACAACCACCTGCATTATCACCTTAGTGTCACTACACTATAGACTCGAGGCTCATCTGCCTGTAAAGGAGGTGATTGTGCATCGATCTAACTGGATCGATCACTATCTTTCGTGATGATCTTTTGATCGGGAGCATTTAGAAATTAACCACTAATAGTGTATGTCTCAAATTCTCAACATCTTGAGAATATGCAAAATCATCTTTGTTAATTTTTAGGATAAATCATGGACACATAAATATGACTGAAAATAAGAATACCTTTATTAATAATAAAATTTATAAGTTTAAATATAAATCTTAGAAATACAAATGTGTCAGCCCATAATTGGCTTTCTAGGGCACACATCTAACACCTAGTTGAGTACATGACTTAACTTTTCTGAGGTCAGGACAATCATGAGGTCTCTGAGCCAGTCTTTGTAATTAGTTTCGATCAAACAATTAATTTTAAGGATGCAGGCTAGAGGGTTTGAGGCTGACATCATGGTTTAACTGTGAGAGTAAAGATTCAAATTAAACTTTTGTATTAATTTTTATATTTGCTTCGAGGAACTTTAAGATGCAAATAATGACTTTCACTAATTTTTCAGATCCCTCTACTTTTTGAGAAGAAACAAAAATTCTAACGTGACAAAGGATTCCTAGTGGGTGCTGCGGTCCCATCGATGCCATGCACCTCACCTAACAGTTATTGATAATATGCATACCGATGCGTAGGCAACTCTTTGTCCAGATGCTTCTCTAAACTTATTGCAGCGACTTAATCTCTAAGTCATGTGGGCTCACCTAACAATTATTACCCATACTCCTTAGTTAAGCCCAACCCATCATTCACAAGTAGGTGCAAGGCCGTCATTGAGTCTCTCACCTAACAGTTATTGGGCCAACCCCATCTTTATCCTGGAGCAACTCTTTGCTAATAGAGTAGTTGCGTGTTCCCAATGCA
Source organism: Elaeis oleifera (assembly GCA_000441515.1). NCBI lineage: Eukaryota > Viridiplantae > Streptophyta > Magnoliopsida > Arecales > Arecaceae > Elaeis > Elaeis oleifera. The sequence continues at coordinate 109,236 of KE505080.1, forward strand.
ACTGAACCACTGTGACCAGTCAAGAATAATCAATACCGGTAGCATGCCCGCACATCTACAATAGTAGAAGACCTATGGACTTAATATTTGTGAAGAGATTTAGGTTTAGATCTCATCTAATTAGTCATCATATAACCGATCTAATTGGCATGGGTTAAACCAAATCGCTAAGCAACCTTATTCAAAATCCAATCTTACAAATTGGCCAGATAAGTGGAGATAGGTGGGGCTCCCTCCGTTGCTTTTTTTAGACACCAATAAATTGATCAGATAAGTGAACGAAATGAATTAAATAATCACATCCCAATTACTTGCTTTAGACATCAATAAATTAATTGGTCTAAACAGGTTAACTCAAGCGAATTAGGCTCAAACCAACGAGCCAAATTAGGTCCTTAGGTTAATCGATTGTACATATGGGACTCAATCGATTTGATTAACAATAATTGCATGATTATTAACTTAATTGATCTAATTCTAATCAATACTTAATTGGTTTGATCAATTACTTAATCGAATTAGACCCATATGAATCAAATCAAAAACTTAGATGCAATTCAATTACATAACCTATTTTTAATTTTTTCATAACCAAAATCTTCATGCACAAATATAAATTTTAGATTCTAAAATCAAATTTTAGATCTAAATTTTTTGTATAAAAGTAAATTTTAAATCATAAAAATAATTTTAAGTTTTAGCATACAAACATATATCACATATATGGATGTAAAATCAGATCTAAATAAAATTCAAATCTAAAACATGATATCATATATCTCATATACTAATCATAAATCATATCAAAAATAATTTTATGATCTAATCATGCAATCACATATCTTATATATGAATCATAAATCAGGTCATACTAAATTTCAGGTTTATGCATGCATCTACTATCATGTGAACATGAACTAGAACCCTTTCTAGATCAAAATTTAGATCTCTGCATGCTTTCACATATCAACTATATATTCTAAAATTAAATTTTAGATTCAAAGATTCATCCATACATCTCATGTATCAAGAAAAAATAAGTTTTGAAATCTTTTTCAAAAACATGTATGTCAATTTTCAGTATATGAAACCCATGGCTCTGATACTACTATTGGATTTCAAGATTTGAGGCAGCATGTGTGTTTCAAAAACTTTTTTTCTAATCACCACAATGAATACAAGATTAAAATACTTTTAATCTGAATTATGCATGTATAAAATATAAAACTACAAGGATCTAGTTCATATGCTGAAATTGTACATATGCTAAAATTCAGATTGTGATCAAATCACATACCTGTTTTACAATCTTTTCTTCAAATCTAGATCTAGAAGAGAAGAAGTTTTCTTCTTTCCATACAAGTATTTGGTCTCTACAGGTATCTACTCAAGATCAGTCTGGAACAGTCCTCTTCAAATTGAATTTTTTCTCTAAGAAAATTCAGCCTGTTGAATCTGAACGAAGTCTGGATCACGATCAACACTTGATCTCTTTTCTTGATCTTCTTCTTCTCTTCTTCTCTTATCTTTCTTCTTGCTTGTGCTGCTACAAACACCAGCAACCAGCAATAGATGGGATGCCTAACAGCCTTAGGCGTGAGGATGAACTTGAGACACCCCAAGTGCTATGGCGTGAGGATGCCTAGGGAGAAGAGAAGGAGGGAGGAAGAGAGGGCATGTGGGACTTCTATGGGGCATGGGTGGCTGCTGATTGGATGCTCTAGTGACCTTATGGGAGGTCTCTTTAGATAGGCACAAGGATTGAATCCTATTCAATCACATAATATAAGTCCTACTTGCATTGGATTTTCTAATAACTTAAGTTATCCAACTTACTTTAGAAGATCTTTTAGGCACCAACAATTAGAGCCCTTGCACTCATTATTTCATACCCTAAAACACCCAAGGGATGCCCTATATCAGATCAAAAGGCCCTTTAATTATAGGACACGCCCAACTTGATCAAATCAACATGACGCACAAGAATAACTATCAAGGAATAAATTAGGGACTTGTACCCTTAATTCAATTAATCCATAACCTTAGACACTCAACAATTGGATTTTCATGAATCTAATTCATTTAGATTATTAACAGATAATTAAGTTTGAATCATCTTATCAAATAAAAATCCAAACATGAAGAAAATTGGGTCCAACCATGTGCTAGCAAGGTTACCATGAACCTAATGAGTTTCTCTAAATCCAATTGATACTTCTTAAGCTCAATTACTTATTTCAGATCTAATCCTTTTATTGTGAGACCCCATAGGTTCAATTCTATCTGATAGTGAGATATACAATGATCTCTATCATCGTATCATTGAAACTCTTTGCAATGGGTCGAAATAATTTTACTCTAACTCATCAAAGATTGTCGATCCAGAATAATCCTAGTGAGCTCTCACAATCTATCAATGATATCTAGCAGTATGTAGTGACAATCCAGTAGAATCGAGATGAACTTCTAGGTGTAGTTAACGTGTGATTCAGTTTCTCTACCATGTCTCGATTAGATAGTAGGTTATGGATAAATCGTCAAACCTCAATATCAGTCATATAATAGATCTAATCAGCTCAAGTCCAGTTGTGACTTTTATGAAACTCTTTTTCATCAATCACACTACTGTGGCCACAGATTCTCAGACCTAGCCTCTCAAATCTCATAAGACTACTCCTCTTTATCAAGGTTGATAGATCCCATCTTGATGCACACTCTACTCCTACAGTGGACCAACTATCGCTAACATCTACTACAAAGGCTCATTGAGATCATGTTTATGTGTCAATCAAACTCCAATAGCCTCACTGCGAGCAATAGTATCATGTCAGATCAAAGGACCAGTCACACAACTACAGTATCGAGACAATCACCAACGATCGAGTAGAAATCTAAGTGATCTCTTGTTTGGTCATGCTTAGTACTAGTTGTTCTCTAACAACTACCTGCACTCATCGCCTTATGTCTCTACACAGTAGACTAAAGACCCATCTATCTCGAAGAAAGTGATTTGTGCGTCAGTCTATTCGAATCAATCACCATCCTCATGATGATCCTATGATCGAAAGTATTTAGGAATGAAATACATGTCTCTAATTCTCAACACCTTGAAAATATGTATTGAAAGCTAATTCCATGGATGATTCAAGGACACATCACACTTGAATGAAAATAAACTTGCTCTTTTATTGATCATATCAATATATTAAGTACAAAACTGTGTCTTAGATTTATTACAATGTGTCAGCCATATTGACTTCTAAGACATACATCTAACAACAACACAGCCCAATAGAACATCCTGAAGAACATGATCTAGTTTAATAAGAATACCAACTTCGAATCATGGCCATCATTATGCGATTAATGTCGTAAATCCAACCATGATCACAAAAGCCAGCAATTTATTGACATGACCATAAATAGATGTGATAAATGTAGAATAGACAAAGCATGTTAGTATGTGATCCCTTTTATGCTAAGTCTATTATGGTCCTCCGTGGTTTCTCATGAAATCTATAATATCTCCCCAAGGGACAATTTCAATATATATATCTCGAGATATTAATATAATCAACAAACAAACACAAACAACATAACCAATTATGCTCAGTCATAACAAAAACAATAACCATTATGTGCACATAATAAATTAATGATAAATATCATTATGCATATATCATCCAAAACATAAAATCAACAAGCCTGAAAATTCAATTACATAATACATAACTCCCACTAACCAAGTAAATCAAAAGACCCCAGAATACCCATGTTTCAACATGTTTCTTAAAAATAATTGGTCGACACCCTTAGTTAATGGATTAGCTATCATCGCCTCAGTCTCAAGATGCTCCACAACAATATCACCTCTTTTAACTATATCTCTGACTAATAAGATATTTAATCTCTATATGTTTGGAGCCACTAAATTTTATTGTTCTTTGAAAAGAACATTACAGCACTATTATCACAGTAGACTAACATTGGTCTACAGATGCAATCAACAACCAATAATCTAGAACAAAATTCTTTAACCATAATGCCTGCTTAGCTGCTTCATGACAAGCCACACTCTGCCTGCATAGTGGAAGAAGCAACAAGAGTTTGTTTTATGTTTTTTCATGAAACAGCCCCTCCACACATCATGTAAACATAACCAAAAGTTGATTTTCTATCACCTGGACAACCTATATAATTTGCATCAGAATAGCCAATGACTTCAAGATTATCAGATTTTCTATAAACAAGCATAAAGTCTTTAGTTTTCTGCAAGTATCTCATTACTTCTTTGCAGCCACCCAATGATCCATCCCTGGATTTGATAAGAACCTGCCAAGCACACTCATAGCAAAAGCAACATCTGGTCTAGTACAAACTTGTGCATATATCAATCTCCCAACTGCACTGGCACAAGGAATATTTTTCATTGATTTTCTCTCAATCTCATTTTTAGGATAACTTTTCTTACTAAGCACTTCACCTTTTATAATAGGCACATCTCCAAGCTTACTACTCTGCATATTAAATCTAACTAGAACACGTTCAATATAAGCCTATTGAGAAAGTCCCAAAACACCTTTAGGTCTGTCCTTATGAATCTCAATACTCAACACAAAGAATACTTCCCCAAGATCTTTCATATCAAAGGTCTTAGGAAGCATAGATTTAGTCTCATAAAGTAATTTATATCACTACTCGCAAGCAAAATATCATCCACATAAAGGACAAGAAAATGAATTTGCTCCCACTGACCTTGAGGTGTATACACTGATCAATCTTGTTCTCGACAAACCCAAAAGATGTCACAACCTTATCAAATTTAATGTACCACTGCCTAGAAGCCTGTTTAAGACCATATATAGACTTCTTTAACCTACATACCCTATGTTCTTTACTACTCTCTTTAAAACCTTCAGGTTGCTGCATATAAACTTCTTCTGAAAGGCTCCCATTCAAGAAAGCAGTTTTCACATCCATCTGATGAAGTTCTAAATTAAAGTGTTCTACAAGTGCCATAATAATTTTGAAAGAGTTCTTAGATGAGACTGGAGAAAATGTTTCATTATAATCAATGCCCTCCTTTTGACTAAACCCCTTTTGCCACCAATCTAGCTTTGCAATGTTCCACTTTACTCTTAGGGTCTTTCTTGTTTTGAATACCCACTTACAACCAATGGGTTTAAAACCACAAGGCAGTTCCACAAGCTCCCACACATTATTCTGAAACATAGATTGGATTTCATCTTTCATAGCGTCCAGCCATTCAGAAGATTGAGGACAAGACATGGCTTGATTACAAGAGACTGGATCCACAGCATTTCCAATATCATAATCAACCTCTCCCATATAAACAACATAATCATCTGACAATGCAGGCCTCCTTGCTGTTTAAGAACATCTAACAAGAGCCTCCTCAATTGGCTGAAGTGGCACAACAAGTGGCTCCACAGTTTCATGTGGCTTTTGCTCCTCTCCCACTAATTCAGTAGGTTGAAAAAGTACTCTCTCTCCTGTACAATAGGTATGGGTATGACAAGATGTTCCTCCAAAATCACATCTCTAACATGAGAGCATCCACAATCATTCATATCATTCTCCAAGAATTTACAGTAATAGCCTCAACAATCTTTGTACCACGAGTAGGACAGCAGAATCTATAACCTTTGGAGTTATTAGGGTAACTAATAAATAACAGTGGGTAGTTTTAGGGCCCAATTTTGACTCTAAAGGATCATAGATTTTTACCTCAGCAGGACAACCCAAAATGAAAATGGTTAAACTAGGCTTCCATCCCTTCCACAATTCAAAAGGAGTTTTAGAAACAGATTTACTAGGTACTCTATTGAGAATATACATGGTAGTTTTAAGGGCTTCACCCCAAAGGAACTCAGGGAGATTACACCTACTCATCATGGGCCTAATCATATCTTTGAGAGTGCAATTACATCTTTCAGCCACCCCATTTTGTTCAGGAGTTTCAGGCAGAGTAAATTGAGAAACAATCCTACAATCTTGTAAGTATTTGGCAAATGGCCCTATAAATTGTCCTGTATCACCATGTCTACCATAATACTCACCACCACGATCAGACCTTACAATCTTAATTGCTTTACCACATTGCTTTCCAACCTCAGTTTTATAAATTTAAAATTCTAAAGCCTGAGATTTATCATTGATAAGATATATATAACCAAAACAAGAATAGTCATCAATAAATGTGATAAAGTATCCATTTCCACATATGGTCAATTTTAAAGGTCCACTAATATCCGTATGAATTATTTCTAAAAGATCATTAGAATGAGTGGATCCCTTTCTTTTAGACTTGGTCAACTTACCCCTAATACAATCAACACATGTTTCAAAATCCGAATAATCAAGAGAAGGAAGAGCTTCATCTTTTATTAGTCTATCATTTCTTTCTTTTGAAATATGACCCAGACGTCTATGCCACAATGTTAAAGAATTTTCTTTAATCAAAGCTCTTTTGGTACCCATATTTTCAATATGCAAGGAGGTAAGTGGTTTAGACTCAAGATTTAATCTATACAAACCATCACATTTGAAACCATTTCCAACAACTTGAGATTTAAAAATTAATTCAAAATACCATTGCTAAAATTAAGGAAAACCACACTCATCAAGTTTTGACAAGGAATTAAATTCCGCCTCATGGACCGCACATAAAGAATGTTTCCAAAACCAAGAAAACTTGACTTTAATTTCAATTCAACTGTCCCTATAAAGTCGACTTCTACTTGGACTCTATTTCCAACATAAAGTTTGATTTCATCTTCACTTGGCTTTCGTTTGCTCTTGAACCCCTGCAAGGAATTAGCAATATGAATAGATGCCCCTGAATCAATCCACCAATAATTTAAAGGAACATCCATTAAATCAGATTCAAAGCAAATAAGAGCCAGTGAATTACCTTCTTGTTTCTTACACTTTGCTAACCAAGTCTTAAAGCTAGGACAATCAGATCTTCTATGACCTTTCTTTTGACAAAACCAACATTTATTATCCTTTTTGATAATAGCTTTAGGGCCTGGAACTTTGTGAGTCTGATCGAGTTCCTTTTTGGGATCATTATGATTGTTGGGCTTAAATTTCTTATCCGATCTAGTCTTCTTAGGGCGTGGCTAAGTGACTAAATTCACGCTCCCTCTATTCTCCTATTTCATCCTTTGTTCCTCTTAGGTACAAATGGATATTAAGCTGTTCACGTCTCAGGTTTCTTTTGGGCATTATAGTAAGTTTTGAGAGCAGCAAACTGGCTAGGTAAGGAAATCAAGGAATGGTGAACAACAAAAGTCTCATTGAAAGGGACATTGAGGTTTTCAAGTTGTCTAACAATGTTGACAATTTTCAAAATATGCTCCCTAATGACACCCATCCCATCATATTTCATACCCATAAGTTTCTCCAAAAGTTCAGTAATTTTAGCCTTTTTAGATACTACATATCTTTCCCCAATGGTACTAAGGAATTCTTTGGCATTAGAAGTGGTTGGCATTCCATGGATAAGGATTTCTGAAATTGACCTTTTCATCATCATCAAGGCCAAACGATTAGCCCTATCCCATTTTTCATACATGGTTTTTCTTTGGTTGTACTCTCAACAGTAGGTTTTGCAGGCTCACTCTCTTGTATGGCTATATCAATATTCATCATGATAAAGGCCATCTCAATATCCTTTTTCCATCTCTTGTAATTATTTCCAGCCAGAGTTTCAATAGTAGAGGTCTGATTATTGACAGAAAACAACATGGAGTTGAAAATAATGATAGCACAATTAATAATTACAACATGGGCAATAATAAAAAAGAATATAATATATTCTCACAAGGATCCCAAGGCGCATCATCATAAACTCCCTGTGGGTAGAGAATATAACATGCAATATGAAAATCCTTGAAACAAGCAATTTAATGAAATAAACAAATTTCAAAAATCTAACACCTGTGGGCAGATAGACCCTTTAGTCTGTTACTTTCAATAAACTACTCCATGCTTTCCCAAATTAAAATACACAATAACTCCCTACAGGCGAGCAATTGAATGCAATAATTCAAGAAGTAAGAACATCTTGAAACTACCATGAAAAAATTCCATTAACTTAGCGAATGAGCCACTGTGGCATCGATCACCCACCTCATTAATAGAACTGTCCCATATGGAATAACAATTATGCCCATAATTAATTTGGTTCCAATTATTATTTCTCCTTAAATAAACTGAGAGTACATAATTTTAGAGAACAAATCAAAGAGAGTCAACATCACCATTAAATATAAAAATATGCTAAAATAAAAAAAAATTGAATAATTAGTATATATCAAGCAGCGGAATAACATCGAGTAACATGCGCAGGGACTTCCCAAAAAAAAAAACTTTAAACCCTTCCATGGCGGTTCAACCCAAAAAGCAATACCACATGCAATTCACGCACAATAACAGCCTATAAGTGACGAAAATGAGCAAACATCAACCAAAAGAGAGAAAAAAAAGAGATCCATGCCTCAGAGAGAAAAAAAAGAGATCCATGCCTCAGGTTCAAAAATTCCAAAAAGTAAACCAAGCAAGGAAACTCACAAAAATTATTCAGTTACATGGAAAATTGTTTTACCAACCCTTAAAGTATTAATTGTTTAAACAACAAAACATAGGGTTCTAGATCCAATATGGTATTACTCTAATACCAACTATAAACAATTAATTCGAAGCCATACTAAATCTAGAACACAGACAATTAATAATAAAGAGTTTAAACATACCTCTTGAATCCATAGTTGATTAGCTTTCACTATGATTTGCCTGCAAGTTGACAACAATATGCACACGTGCACACACCTTAGGTCTAGGGTTTCCTCTCCTTTTCCTCTATATTAGATGGTTTTCGATGGGGCAAGCAATTGTCTCGTATCTTGAGAGGAGAGGGGATCTAGCCTATATATAATAATTTAATGAACCCACCCATCATGGGTATCCAACATTATAGGCCCTACACGTTTATACCACATCTTACAAGCCCAACCACAACATTGGATCACTTGGGCTCACAGGACAATTAATTGGGCTACATACTCAACCAGTTTTATGAGATAAAAAATCCCAAACAATGTAAGCCCAAAAAGATTCTGACACTTCAAAGTAAGTTCTCAACTTTCACTCTCTCCTTCTCATTATTCTCCATCTCTTGACTTAAGCGTCGGAGGGTCTTCACTGAAAACACTTCGACATGGCTTTTTTATAGGTTCGAGTCACAGATTAGGCGGTGCCTCCAGCATACACCGTCACCTTGTCCATTCAACCTCAGGCGTGGGAGCTGGACACAACAATAATCTTAGAGGGGTGGTTGATGTTGGTCGGGTTGGTGGAGCTGATGCCTTGGTGGCACCTTTGGAACTCAAACCTCAACCTAGTGGGGCAATGATTCCACATGCTGAGTCTCTACATCTACCAACCAGATGGCTCTCCGAACTTCTTTGGTGTAGAAAGGCTCCAGTTGATGCTTGTTGACTCAACCGAAATGAGGATGTCTAGATTGAGATCGACTACAATGATGAGGGGTGCTCTTCGTGGAGGCAAAGGCTGAGGGGTTTCTCATTGTGGAGACAAAGAAGATGGCCTTGATCCTATGCCAGAGATTGAAGATGGCTTCATAGAGATCAAGATCTAGAACTTCTCACCAGACCACTTTGTTTTGGCCATAGGTTCGTGGAATCCTAGGAAGAGGGTGGTAGTGTCACAGGTGATGTCGGTGAAGCAAGACTCATTGATGGAATCAAAATCAGTGAAGATGTGCTTGTCGAGGATCCGCTCTCCAAAGAAAAGGGTCTTGAGGGCAAGGGGGTCATTGCCGGGCAAGGAGTGGATCTTCAGGTCAAGGACCTGCCAATCGGGGTAGTAGAGGTCCTTGTCAGTGATCATGGCCTTGGCATGGCATGGAGTCCACCATGGAGAGGGCGGAGGTCCACTACACTTCATTCATGAACACATCGACAATGCAAATCTTGTCATCATTAGAAGCCTTGGTGTCGTTGGAGGAGTTAGAATGGGCCCTGGTAGAGAAGATAGACTCGTAGGTGGAAAAGCACCAAAGAAAGCACTGAAGCCTAGACTCTATCCACCAATCACTTTGAAATCTATGCCGACAAACTAGTGGAGATCATCCATCAATATTGATCCAATGGTAGGTGATCCATGGAGCTCTTTGAGATATATGTGGCAGGTGATCCAATTGTGGCGTCGAATGAAGGTGAATCCTTCTTTCACACTAAAGATACATCCAGCCACGTAATACTGTATAAATGAACTCTCTAAATTGGGAGATTTTAATCTTTTCTTCAGTCTCTTAATGGTGTCAAAATCTAAATGGACGGCTGGGTAACACTGCAACAAAAAGTAAGTTATGGTATCTAATTGAAACTTCTAAATGTTTCCCACTCGTCTCATCTTTGGTGATAGAACTACTCTCGTCCATCTTCATACATGAAAAACATTGGCATTCTATGCATTCTATTTCATTGTCCTTGTTTAAGGAAGATGAAAGAAGCATTGAAAGAGGAACTCTGACATTGAAAGCAATTTCGTAGCATGATCACTTATAACTTGTACATATGTCACCATCCATTGTCTTAGCCAGGATTTCAATGTATAATTGCATGCCAGGAAGTGCCTTAGAAAGCCGGTCTTCTTTGGAAACAACCAATCCACCTTTAAGCCGAAGGCCACTTTCAATTCTTGCAAATTGAAAGATGTAGTGAGCCATCCCATGTGGCAACCGAATATGGTGTCATGCCCCAAATACATAACATGGCCATACTATCGAGGGATGCTGCCTTGGATAATACAAAGCCTAACAATCATAATCAGCTAAAATCCATTATAAATAAAATATAACAAGAGATTCAGTTCAATCATTCATCAAGTAAATAAATCAAGATTGGCTCAAAGCATCTAAATCAAAACTCAAATACCAAATTCATATCTCAAAATTCATAAATAGTTAACTACAAGTTCATGATCATCTAATAACTAAGTTTCAGCTATAAAATTTCAAAGCACGCTACACAAACCCTCAAGCCTGAATCCTCCATCTTAGTAGTCTTATTCATTTGAAAAAGAAAATAAAAGGATATATGCTATACCAGCTAGGGGTGAAAGTAGTATGGATATTATCCATCCGGATCCGATTTCGCATCCGAAACAATTCGGATATGGATAAAAATTTGAGGATCCAGCTAATATCCATATCCATATCCATATCCATCAAAGAAAAATGGATATGGATATAGATAGACAACTTTTCGATCCATATCCGAATATCCGAATCTACATGTAATCTTATATAATTTTATATAGTACTTAGTAATTTTTTTAAAAAATATACAATCATATAAACATATTATTAACTTGATTTATTATCTATCTAGTAATATCTTTGATTTTATAATCATAAATTTAATTATCCAAGTTATATCCATAATTATATCCATACTTTCAATATTCGAATTGTATCCGTATCCATTTAAACAAAATGGATAAGAATTTTTGCATCTGAATATTATTCATATCCGTATTTATATCTGTCAAGATAAAATAAATATGGATATGGATATGATGATATTCGATCCGATTTCAGCCCTAATACTAGCTCAACAAGTAAAACCTACACTTCCTCATTGGATTAAACAAAAGTTTTTCTATACTAATACAATATTTAGAAAATAATAGATATTATAAAATAAAGCATTTCATAGTGCATATAATAAAATGAATCAAAAAGACCATCATGCATGTATAGATCATGAATATTTCATAAACATGATTCGTAAGTTATTTTTATTAGATATTTATATTATATTTTAAAATATTACTCACAGATATTTATACTATGGTTGCTTTATACATATGATAGGGCCAGTGTTCTTAATTGATAAAGTTCTTATTTCGTATGCTAACTTTATATCCACTGACAAGACTTGTGCTTTTATAGATGCTAACTCCAGATGTCAATCTTTATAATTTTAAGGATTCGTTCATAACTATCTGAAAACTTTTGAAATATTTATATTTTTTTCTTAAAATATGCATATACATAGATAAAAAAAAATAAATCATGCCTTATAAATATGTTATTTTCTAAAATATATTCATCGAATTACTTGTCACCATAAACATACTTTTTCATATCTCATATACTGATCTTTATTTTATAAAAAATATGATTTAATCAGCAACAAATCCTTTGCATAAAAGTATTACAATTTAAATGTAAATAAGGAATATAAAATTTACTTACCTCATCTGTTCTAGATCTTCAAATTTTGTTAGAAGAATCAACTAATCCTGTTTAAAATATTAAAAACATGATCAATTTTTATTCGATGAATTCAACTGAATTAAATCATAAGAAAAAAAGATTGTTGATTGGATGGTTTGTTTGATATGCTATTTAGACATCAGGGTAAATCAGAGTCTCCTAGCTGAGGGTCAGATCTAAATGACTTGATCAAAAAATCATGAAGCACAGATTGGATCAAGGCTAAGATCGATTAATAGGGTTCATTAATAGTAGATTTCAAAGATACTAAACATGATTGGGGTGGGGTTGACATATGGTATTGATATCAAAGAGGTTTCGGATCCCTTTAAAAAGATTATCTTAGGTTCATACTGGGGTCCATAGACTAGATAGAGAGAGAAAGAGAGAGTACAGAGAGAATTTAGAGAGAAGAAAATGAGAGACATAAGAGTGAGAGCTCCTCTCTCTCTCTCTTTCTTTTGGCTTTTCTCTTCTTCTCTTCTTCTTCTTCTTTTTATTTTCTTCCTCCTTTTTTTGGCCAAATAGGGGAGGAATAGGGTGGGGGCTGGTGGTCAAAAGATCGATGAAGGGCAGCAACATAGGTGGCTGGTGACATAGGCAGCCGACGATGGTGAAGCAGCAGACGATCAGCAGCAATGGTTGTTGGTCAAAAAAATCATAAAAATAGGAGATCCAAACCCCCTTTTCATGGATTTTCGATCGTTGGCCGCTCACCAATGGCCATGGCCTCATTAGGACAAGCTATGGAGAGGTCGAGCAACCCGACCGAGGGTTTAACATCAAGTGGCAATAGTGTTGATGGCCGAAAAAAGCAAAAGAAAGGCTGAAAATAAGGGTTTTTTTTATGATGGATTTCCAGTGAAGTTGGTGGCTGACAGTGATGCCCAAAGCCAACAGAAGAAGAGGAAGATATAGAGAAGGAAGGCAATAGCTTTTACCTTAGCTCCAATGGCATCTCTAGCCCCAATTTTCAGTGGACACAAGTATAGGGTGCTGTGAGCTTTGATCGAAGGAGGAAGAAAGATGGAGAAAGAAGGGGCATCGATGGTCAATGATATGAGGCTTGAAGGGGTTTGGGGTTTTATATAGAGCAGAGGTGAGGTGGAATCCTCTTTGGAATTGGCTTTCTCTCTAATGAGATTGGGTGTAGAAAACTCCCAGCGAGAGTCTTCCTCTTTTTTTTTAGCTTAATCATGAAAAAATCTTAAACTATTTGGGGATTTTTAATTTCATCCTAAACTTCAATTTGATGCAATCGGATCATCAACTTTTAAAAATTCAATTCAGTTTCTGGTTATGCTTTTCATCTGCTTGTCATTATGGAAAAGTCATGTGCGATCACGTGACAGAGATATGTAGCAGAAAGGACTGATGTGGACAAGATGTTCCCATCTTTTCCCCTTGTTCATGTGGAATGTGGAATCTAACCATTCCTCCCATTCCCGGTGACTCAATACCGGCAATGATTGTGAGAGTGGTGGTTCACTGATTGGCGAGAGGGCAGTAACCAATCCACCATTTGCATGACAAAGGTACTTTCTTTACCTTACATTTTGTTCTTTTTTGCAAGTAGTGTTGTACTTCCTTAATCCATCCATTCTTCCCATTGGTGAATGTTGATTGACTCGGGTTGCAACTTACAAGGGCTGTATATTAGTGAGAGAGAGATAGATAGGAGAGTTAGAAGAGATGATATCTAGAAGAGTTGGAAGGTCTTCACATGACTCCCATTCTCTAACATGGACTCAATTGGAAGCTCCAAAGCTCCCATTCAGTACAAGTGTGGTTTTGTAGCTAAAATATAGACTTCATGAATTGATGATAACCTGGATGAAGGTTTAGGGGTTATCCTAATTATCAAGTGAGTATGATCAATATTTTGAATTTGTATTTTCAATTGTTCAATTATCGAATTGTGCTAATATAAATTATTTAATTATAATGTGGATATTAATTAGTGGTAGAATAATTTGTATTGTGGATATTTTGTTTAGATTGATCCAGAGATAAGAGGTTGAGCCAAAGTAGCTCTACTTGAGAAAAAGGATGAAGCAAGAGACTTGAAAGCTGATGTTCGAAGATTGTCTGCTATTGTTGGAAGATATAGAGGAAAAACTTTTGGTTTAAAAGAACATGTGGCAGAACACAAAGGAGAGATAATCAGTTTGTTAGAAGAGACAAAGGATTTAAAGAAAGAGGCTAGTGACATCAAAGATGAGGCAACAAGAGTGAAGGCAGATGTGCAGAGTTAAAGAGGAAGCTTGCGAAGCATGCTGTAAGGAAGAAACTATATGTGATTGCAATCATGTTTTATTCATTCTGCTAATGATGGTGATCATGTTTTAACTAACTTTCATGCATGTTATTATGTAATGATTTTGAAAGTGGTCGTCATATAGGGGACAAGCTCTAGTATATTAAAGCTTTTAAAAATCACCTTTGCAATGAATGTTATGCACCAATGTTGTTGACTGTAATAGTTTATTATTGACTATTTGCATCTCTTCTTTAGCAAATAATAAGCTTTGAAATAGGTTTAACACTTGGCACATGGCCTTATTGCATTAAACAAGTAATGCTGAAATAGCACATACATGGAACCAGCAAATATGAAATGGCACATGCATGAAACTTAAGCAGGTTTGAATGGATAGTAGGTTTGAATGGCCCCTACTACTAATTAAGTGGTGAACTTTGTTATTAAAGTATGTTCTTGAAATATGGAATACTAAGGTTTAAAAATATCTAATGGTACTGTTGTTGAAGTGGCATTGATAACCTCAAATTGCATATGCTCCACCCATTGCTAGTGCCCTTGATCTATGCTGAAATGCCACTGATAATGCCACTATTATTATAGTTGAAATATGAAGCAGTAGACAACACCACAGCTAAGCCATTGTTTGAATAACTAATACACTATTACATGTTATTTAAAATAGGAAACTCCATGAGTGCAAGTTACAAAATTAAGCAAGTTGTACATTATCTTTTAAATTAGTGTACTAAGGATTAACTTTGTGATCATCTGAGCATTACTAGTTAACAATTAGCAATGAAACATTCTAAATCCTTTATTGTACCACTGAGCAAGATATGAAGCTAAAACATTAGTGCATCCATAGTATGACCCTTTTTCTGAATACTCCTTTTGGTGCCTAAAAGAAACCCTTTGCAACACTTCTTCTATTGCAAGATATTGAAAGAAACAAACAAGTTCACCCTACTTGTCTAGGAACATGAAACAAAATGATTCTATACATACAAGTTCATCCAGCACTAAAGAAGTTCATCTGGCTTGTTCATGGATAAGTTCATAGACTGCTTGTCGAACTACTAACCAAGCTAAGGACACTGGGCAAGCTAATGCCACTGATAAGTACATGTATATGTATATAGTTTTGTATAGGAGTGAACCTGTATATTATAATTTCTTGACATGCCAATTCTAGATCAATCATAGTGGAACTAATACTTTTCAACCATTGTAAGATTAGTTTCAAATACCATTTTGAGATTTATGAGCATCTATCATTTTGAGATTTGCAAATACCTTTCTTTCAGCAGCTGCATACTTTCTTTATCTCATTGAACCACAACTTGAACAAATCTAATACCGTTGCTAAACCCTAGTCCATAACCCTCATTGAACTTCTATTGAAAGATATTGAAAGATACAAACAAGTCTTATTACTAAATATGAAATAAAAATGAAGAAGTTCATGGACACGCATGTGATACCCTTATAAAGCATTATTAAACAAGTCCCACTGAGATATTACGAAACTTGGACTATGCCATCCAAACATTACATAACTCAATCCAATCCACAGATAACTCAGCTTACAAATATTACACAACTCAATGCAATCCAACTATAAATCAACTTAGAAATATTACATAACTCAATGCATCCGCTTGTAATTCAGCTTGCAAACATTACATAACTCAATGCAATCCACTTGTAAATTAGTTTATAAATATTATATAACTCAATTCAATCCACCTATAACTCAATGCGATACACCATTACATAACTTAGCCATAGCATAGGCAACCACAATGCCTGAAACAATGTAAATAACAAACATACACAAACATTACAAACACTTTGAACCTATAAAGCATTGAAAGTATGAAACAAGTGCCAAAACATTATGCCAAAGAATAGAGCCTTATGCCGAATGATCAAGTGCACATTCAACTTTTCAAAGCATTAAAATTTACATTATCTCAATACTAGACTGATATAGAATGAACATTTTGTTAGAAAATGCATCAAGATTCGATCCATAATAAGTTCAAAACAAGATCCAGGATGATGAATGGAGTCCAACGAGCCCAAGGACAGCCCAAACAGAGTCTAGACGGCAAAGATACGCATGAGAGAAGCTAGCATGGGCCATTGGAGGGGCCCACGGGCTGACGAAGGCTATGGCGGAGCAGGCCAAGCCC
Source organism: Elaeis oleifera (assembly GCA_000441515.1). Taxonomy (NCBI): domain Eukaryota; kingdom Viridiplantae; phylum Streptophyta; class Magnoliopsida; order Arecales; family Arecaceae; genus Elaeis; species Elaeis oleifera. The sequence goes on from KE505080.1 coordinate 126,025, forward strand.
AGCGGTGGAGTGAGCACACACAGTAGTGCACGAGCCAACCATAGGCTGGTGTACCACGATCCACCACGGATCGTGGTCCATGGGGAGGTACAGTGGACCGACATCCCATTTCCAGGGCATTTCACACGGTCCACAGTAGACCGACGTATTTTTGGAGGTCTTTTGCATGGTCCACATGCGAGGCATGGACTACTTAGAGGTCTATAGGGTTTCTGGCATGCAGATTGGTCTAGTTCACGGCAAGCCCGATCTATGGGTGGTCCACAGGTGCAGATTTGCATGATCCAACAGCTGGAGATGCATGCGGTTTGATCAAAGTGGTCCAGTTGAAGGAAAATTATCTACACATCGAATGCCAGGAAGAAAATTGAATAGTTTAGCAATTAAAATTCATAATATTATGAAATTTCACCTTGATTCATAGTGGAAGACTTGATCAAGATAGAAGAAATTCCTCAATCAATTTGCTTCATGAGATTCGGATGCACAGATCCTCTACTTCGCATGCACGCCAAGCAACATAGAATAGAAGGATGAAGAACTCTTCAAGAGAGAGGAAGAGGAGACCCTTAAGATCAAATCTTAAGGCTAGAAGAAGCCCATACACCACACCACAAAGGAAAAGAGGATGCCAAGAGGAGAGAGACGCCAGGGAGCACGCCAAGAGGGACGCCTAAGGGGAGATCTCACACCTAGACTCAACCTTAATTGACTTCTCTCTTATCCACACCTCTCCTTAAATAGACAAGAGATTTTAGAGCAAATTAAAACCTTCATGTGATAGGAATAGGACTCTCTATATTTAAATCAAATCCAAACTCCCTAAAACACAAGGATTTCCAAGCAAAGTAGGAGAGGCCCCAACTTGCGCCACTCTCTTCACCCCACATGCCCAAGGGGACTCTTCTCCATCTTGGTCGGCCCATATCATGAGAGAACACCTGAGAAACATGGCTAAGTAGATCAAATCAGATTTGGTTAGATTTGGATTCAATTCGAATCCAATTCGAATCCGAATTGGAACCAAATTTGAAAAGGCAGCTGATCCTAATCTAATTAGGATTCTTGTCCAACTCCAACTTGATCAATTAACCCAATTAGCCTTAATAAATCATGCCTAATTAATTTAGATCTGATCTAAAGTAATTAGGACTTGAATCCAATCTCTCATAATTGCTTGAAATGTTGATTTGATCAATTTCATCCTCAAAATCAAACCTGCACCTCATGTATAGTGCTAGCTATACATAGTCAATGTTTAATTTCATATGACCTATAACTTAATTCTCAATTAAATAAATTTATATGTTCAATTAAGTCTCATACTTTCAAATTGAACAAATAAATATCTGATCAATTCTTTCCTATATTTTTTGACTTATACGTGACTTCATAAGTTCGAACACTAAGTCGGTAGCATAAGAACCACTTTCTATACTAATCGAAGTGATCATCTAGCAATGATGCCCAACATCTGGATAGGTCAAATAATTACAAAGCAATATTCAAGAATCTCGATATATGGTCACTGCATAATTCATTCCTTTGATCTTAATGCTCAAGGTGACCTAGGGTTTAACTGTTAACCCTGGAATCATCATTCTCATTGTATTTCAATCTTTTTTAAATCCTGTGATACATCATAAGGATTAATCTAGCCAAGATTTTACAAGATTGAGATACAATGATATATTAACTCCTATAAACTAGAGGGGTTAATCCCATCTTGACTCACACACCGATTTCACAAGTATTTAATAGTACCCAGTAGTCTTCTGTCAGTGTATTAGAAATATAAGTAGTCTGGTACCAAAGCATAGTGAGTTACTTACAAGTCACCATGGTGATCACAGATCGGAGGGATACTTATACCCATATCTTTTGCGAGTTACTTTTGACAATAGAGTGCTCCGTAGATGAGTCACTGTTCGATAACGATATACTCCTACATCTCACTTGTATACCATACTAGTATCTCCACACTCTTTGATTAAGAGGACAACCAACCCATATGGCACACAACGATCTATACTTGATAAATGTTATTGTCCTTATTAATAACATATCATTTGGTCGTAAATAAGTTTAAGAACTATTCGATAAATCCTCCTTTATTGATTATATTATAGTTCTAAGGACTTCATCATAACACAAGAGTTCAAAGAAAGATGCACTTTTATGATAAACTTGTCAAATAATTTTATTCATTAATAATTCATATATAAATTAAAGAACTTAATCATCTACAGATAGAAATTAGCTTTATGATATATTTCTAACAACTCCTACTTAGATTAAAGTCATTTAGGACAGTATCTAATACCCATCTTTCACTTATGGTCATCAAACTCTTTAGTCCCAAGAGCTTTAGTGAAGTGGTCGGTCAGGTTTTTTTTCCATTGACAGCATCAAATGTCACAATGCATTCTGCTTCACAAATAAAATCTGCCACGATGTGCTACTTGAAGCTCTTTCAGTAGATCGCTCCTCCATATAAAGTGAAAATATAGCCAGACACACTTTTGCTATCATTATGATCAGACTAAAAACTGAAATCAATATATCCCATAAGTTTAAAGTCTGTTTCTCCATAGATTAACCATTGGTCTTTGGTATTTCTTAAATACTTAAGGATTGTCTTCACAACCTTCCAATGGTTCTCTCTCAAATCAAACTGATATCTGGTCACTACTCCTAGTAAGTAGGCTACATTCGGCCTTGTACATGTCATAGTGTACATGATAGTTTTCACTATCAATACATGTGGGATTCTACTCATATGCTCTCTCTTGAGGAGTTGTTGGATAATCTTTCTTAGAGAGAGTAATTCTTTGGCCTATCGGTAGATATCCCTTCTTAAAATTTTTATGCTGAATCATTTCAGTATGGTATCGGTGTACATGGATTAGGACAGTCCAAGCATCCTTTTAGATCTATCTCTATAGATCTTCATCCTTAGGATGTAGGAAGCTTCTCCAAATTCTTCATGAAGAACTGTGATGACAACCAGAGTTTCACAGTTTGTAATACAAGGATGTCATTTTCTATTAAGAGTATGTCATCTATATACAATACAAGGAAGATGACTATAGAACCATTAGCCCATTTATAGATGCAGGACTCCTCTCCATTCTTAACAAAACCATATGTTTTGATCATCTTATCAAAATGTATGTTCCAACTCTGAGAAACTTGTTTCAGTCCATAAATGGACCTGTTTAGCTTGCACACTTTGGATTTGTCTGTGGATGTGAACCCTTCAGATTGTATCATATACACCTCTTCTTCCAATTTTTCATTAAGAAAGTAGTTTTGACATCCATTTGTCGGATCTCATAATCTTGGTGTGCTGCTATAGCAAGCATAATCTACATGGACTTGAGCATTGCCACAGGAGAAAATATCTCATCATGTCAATACCATAATGTTGATGATATCTCTTGGCAACTAGATGAGCTTTATAGGTCTCTACCTTCCCGTCCGCTCCTCTTTCTTTTTGAAGGACCATTTGCACCTTATGAGTTCAATCCCTTCGGGTGGATCAATAAGTATCCATACACCATTGATCTCCATAGATTTCATTTCGGATTTCATGGTATTTAGTCATTTCTCAGAGTCGGACCTCTACATGGAATCCATATAGATGATCGGATCCTCATTATTCTCATCTAGTTTGATAAGATCACTATCTCGGATCATGAAACCATAGTATCTGTCTGGTTGACGCATTACTCTATTAGATCTCCTTAATGGTGCCTCTATAATAGGCTCCTGATTTGATTCTCTAATCAAATCTAATTCTATATTTAAAGATGTCTGATTTTCTACCTCACGAACTTCACCAAGTTCGATCTTAATGACATCAGTTCCTTCTCTAAGAAACTCTCTTTCCAAAAAGACTGCCATATTGCTGACGAACACCTTTTATTCTTCAACGAGGTAGAAATAGTATCCTTTCATTTTGTTTGGGTAGCCTACAAATAAATACTTATCGAACCTTGGTCCAAGCTTGTCAGTCTGTAAATATTTGACATAAGCCAGACAATCCCAAATCCTAAGGTGAGAGAGTGTTGGCCTATGCCCGATCCATATCTTATATGGAGTTTTAGTGATCGATTTGTTCAGAAGATTATTCAGAGTATAGCATGCAGTTTCTATAGCACATCCCTAGAAGGGATTGATAGAGTCGCAAAGCCCATCATGGATCGAACTATGTCTAACAATATTTAATTCCTCTTTTCTGACACTCCATTATGCTGTGGTGTCCCAAGAAGAGTCCATTATGAATGAATCCCATTCTCTTCTTAATATATCAGAAAG
>KE505080.1:130364-142903 GCA_000441515.1 Elaeis oleifera
TTATTTTTCTACTTCACCATGGAATCATTTGAACATTTCAAATGATTCGGACTTATGTTCATAAGAAAATATATCCATATCTAGATAGATCGTCAGTGAAACTAATGAAGTAATTATACCCACCTTTAGTACTTGTGTTCATAGATCCACATACATCACTATGTACTAGACTTAGAACATTAGCGGCTTGCTCATCTTTTTTTTAAAAGGTGATTTTGTCATCTTACTAAGAAGATAAGATTCACAGGTCGATAATGATTCACAATCATCAATTTTGAAGATTCCTTCCTTAGTTAACCTATCCATCCTGCTCTTGTTCATATGACCTAACCGACAATACCAAAGAGAAGCATTACTGACATTATCTACTTTAGGATATTTATTAGACGTGTACATTACACTCACAGACTGTAATAGAAGGTACATACCATATTTTAATTATCCATGTATAATTATAGTACCATTCATAATGATATCACAAAATTATTTTTATTAAAAGTTAAATCAACTTTATCCAAAAGGCCTACAGAGATGACATTCATCAAAATGGAAGGATAATAATGACAATCATCTAACATGACAATCTTAGACTCAAAAACAAGCTGAATAGTTTCTAGAGCTAGAACTGAAATAAGGCTTCCATCTCCAATGTTCAGGAACCATTCATTGTCTTAAATTTTTACTAACCTGAAGTCTCTACAATGAATTGCAAATGTTAATTGGACTTTCGATATCCAATACCCAAGTAGTAATATCATACACAGAGAAATTACAAGGAGTTATCATATAAGTACCTTGTCCAACAATAGATTGTTACTTTTTCTTATTCGGCCTATTGGGGTCAAGGGAGGCTATATACTGAGGATAATTCTTCTTTCAATGACCCTGCTTCTTATAAAAGAAGCATTATGTCTGACTCTTGTCAACTCTTAACTTCTTGCTCTGATTGGACTTTAGAGCCCCAGCATGCTGCACCTTCTTCTTATTCTTTTTCTTTTCTTTCTTAAAGGGATGACGCTAGGAAGAAGAACCACCCACCATATTCACCGACTCCTTTTGAAGCTAGTTATCCTTCTCAAAGGTCTGTAGTAACCCTTGCAAACCATGGTAGTTTACTATACGCTTAGTCATTCTATAATGACTAAGAAAAGATAGATAGGATTTGGGCAAAGAATTCAGAATTACATCTTTTCCTCACTGCTTATGCAAGAAAACCCTAGTTTGCTCAAGCATTCAATCTATTTGATCATGTACAGTATATGATCAATGACTGATGCCCCATCCCTCAGTTATGTGTTGAAGATAGTATAATATATTTTGTGCCTCTCAACATCATCAGGAGTGCCAAAAGATTCATTCAACATTTGAAGGATTTTCTTTGACTGAGCATCCTCAAATTTACAACTGAATTCATCATTCATAGCCGCTCACATAATATAATGCACAGTGACTTGGTCATTAAGCCACTTCTGGTAAGTGTCTTTGACTGTGCCACGAGCATTCAGAGCGAGCTCCTCAGGTGCTAGATCTGTAAGTACATATAAGATCCTCTCGTGCTCCAAGATAATCTTGAGCTTTCGATACCAACTATCGAAATTAGATCCGATGAGCTTGTCACTATCCAATAGCGAGCGGAGCGATAAAGTGTTAACCATTGCTGCAAGAAAAAAAAAGATCATATTAGTATATAAATTATTCAATCCTAAATACTTGAACTTTAGTCTAAAGGTTCTTCTACTATTTTATACAAATTGATAACCTCTACCTCCAATTCGAAGAATTACATTAATCTTTTAGCAGATACTAGAATCCACATAGACTATACACAAGCCCGAGTATGGCTTGACCAACCCATATACATCTATAGATAGGTTCTTAACCAATGGTTTCTCTAAATAATTTTTAGTAATAATTTTACCCCAGGCACCTCTTCAGTATGTATAGCATCTCCACTGAAAGTCTTGGTTAGGTCCAATAAGTAGCATGAACATACTCAGTGAATCTAACTGATGAATAATCAAGCCCGAGTAAGCTCTGGCCAACCCAATCATTTATCAGATAATACAACAGAGTCATCATATAATAAATGATAATTTCAATATCTAGATAAGCACCAGGCATGAGGCACCTCCAATATTAATTTAAATATTGGACCCATTACCATCCATCTTCATGGAAGGCTATGAAGCAGTTATCTCCATAACTATTTATTTTAAAGATCTAATAATTTAGAAGATTTAAATAATTGGTTTAAGAATAAAGGAAAGAGGTTAACTAGTATTTCTATGGTCCTCCCACTAACTTCACTAAGTCATCAAAGAGGACTAGAAACAAGCTGGCTCAAGAATATCTGAATCAGTCACACTGATTAACCTTAATAGCATGGATCAACTTGAATCATTTAATGATCTAATCTTAACATAATCTGTCAAATTGGTCAGATAAGTGAGATCGATGAGAGGATAGCCAATGCTTACCTTAGATACCATATAGGCTAGGTAAGCACACCTCCAATTAAAATCATCAGTCAAACTGTTGAACTTATTTTAGACACCAATTGATCAATTAGTTTCGATTTGATCAGCCAAAAGACTCGAGGTCAACCACTGAGCCACAATCAGATCTATTGGTATGATCAAAATATGGACTGGATCAAGCTACAACTATTGAGCTTGATCTTAAAGAAATTTTGACCTAATCTTATTCAACCATTGATTAGATATAATCAATTTCTCTATGTGATTCATATTTATTACTAACCCTAGGTCTAACCCAGTTAGATGATCTAATTCAAGCTAACCTATAGCCCCTTGATTTATGAGGTATTTTAAGATCTTCAATTCTCAAATCTAGATCTTTTGATAATCATATCTTAATTCATAATTAAATATATGAGATTCTATATTGAAACTATTTCAATTTGTAAAACTATTTTACAAAATTTTCATACAAAATCTTACATCATATGTTATTAATTTTAGATTATGAAACTAATTTTAGATCTGAATATTTTGCATGAATCATCAAAATATATCATAAATCTTTATAGATCTAATCTAAACTAAATTTATGATTAAAGAGTTTTAGGGTTCTTTTCGTCATTCTTCTTCATGAGATACAATCACATCGATACCCCTACACATCATAAGAGAATCCATCAATTGGACAAGAAAGAACTTTAATACCTACTTCCTTTTATGACCGGATAGCCATGGTGATCAAATCAATCCGAGTACTTTGCTACTAAGAAAAAATTCTACACTACATATCATATATGTAAAGAAAAAATTTTGGTTCATATCATATTCATAACATGATAGCATGCAGAATTTTATCTAATCTAATTAGATTGTTACTACAACATAAAATTTTTAGATCTGAACCTTAATCATATCATCACATGAATCATTAATTTCAGATCTAGAAAAATAAAGAAATCTATTAAAATATATGTATGATTGTATAAAAAAAATTAGTTTGAGATATGATCAAATATATGCAGATACTTTGCTCATATCAGATCTAAAACTCTATCAAATAGATTCAAATCTAAGAATAATTCAAACATCAACTCTTCAATTGAAATACATCCAAAAAAATCTATCAAAATAGATTTAAATCCATGCATAATCAGGTTTTAAATCAAAACAAAAATCTGCATAGAAAATTCTGCTAAAATAGATTTTTAACAGATCATTTTTATGGGTTGATTTCGATCTAATAATCTGGTCAAAATCAGATTAGAAATATACAAAGAATATCAGATCAAAATAAAATTTAATCATATCAAAAATTTTGATTCAAAATTAGGTTAAAAAAATAAAAAAATTCAAAATTAGATTATGTGATCATGATATATAGTCAGGCTTTGATACCAATTGAAGGAAAATTATCCGATCGCATCAGATGTCAGGAAGAAAATTGAAAGTTTAGTAATTAAAATTTTATAATATTTATAAAATCTTATCTTGATTTGCAGTGAAAGACTTGATTAAGGTAGAAGAAGTTTCTTAATCGATTTACTTCGCGAGATCCGGATGCACAGATCTTCTACTTTGCATACACGCCAAGCAACGTAGGAGAGAGGGATGAAGAACTCTTCAAAATAAAGGAACAAGAGATCTTTGAGATCAAATCTTAAGGCTAGAAAAGAGCCCACACACTACACCACCAAGAGAAGGGAGGACACCAAGAGGAGAGAGATGCCCAAGGGAGCATGCCAAGTGGCGACGCCCAAGGGGAGATCTCACACCTAGACTCAAGCTTAATTGATTTCTCCCTTTTTCACACCCCTCCTTAAATAGATAAGAGATCTTAGATCAAATAAAAACCTTCATGTATTAGAAATAGAACTCTCCATATTTGAATCAAATCCAAACTTCCTAAAACATAAGGATTCCTGAGAAAAGTAGGAGAGGTGCCAACTTGTGCCTCTCTTTTCATGCCATAGGCCCAAGGGGACCCTCCACCATCTTGGTCAGCCCATATGGTGAGAGAACACCTAAAAGTCATGACTGAGTAGACCAAATCATATTTGGTTTAGATTTGGATTCAATTTGAATCCAATTCAAATCCGATTCGAACTAAATTTGAAAAGGCTATTGATCTTAATCCAATTAGGATTCTTATCCAAGTCCAACTTGATTAATTAACCCAATTAGCCTTAATAAATAATACTCAATTAATTTAGATCTGATCTAAATAATTAGAACTTGAATCCAATCTCTTATAATTGCTTAGAATATTGATTTGATCGATTTCATCCCTGGAATCAAACCTACACCTCATATACAGTGCTAGCTGCATATAGTCAATATTTAATTCTGTATGATCCATAATTTAATTTCAAATTAAGTAAATCTATATGTTCAATTAGGTCTTATACTTTCAAAATGAATACATAAATATCTGATCAATTCTTTTCTATATTGTTTAACTTTGTGCATGACTTCTAGGTTCAAACACTAAACCTGTGGCATAGGAACCACTTCCTATACTGATCGAAATGACCATCTAGTAATGATATTCGACGTTCGAATAGGTCAAATAATTACAAAAAAATATTCAAAAATCTTGATATATGATTACTGCATAATTCATCCCTTTGATCCTAATGCTCAAGGTGATCTGGAGTTTAACTATCAACCCTGGAATCGTCATCCTCATTGTATTTCAATCTTTTTAAATCCTATGACACATCATAAGGATTATCCTGACCAAGATTTTATGAGATTGAGATATAATGATGCATTAACTCCAGTAAACTGGAGGGGTTAATCTCATCTTGACTCACACACCGACTTTACAAGTATTTGACCGTATCTAGTAGCTTTCCATCACTATATTAGAAATATAAATAGTCTGGCACTGAAGTACAGTGAGTTACTTGTAAGTCACCATGGTGATCTTAAGTCGGAGGGATACTTATGCTCATATCCTTCGTGAGCTGCTCTTGATAGCAGAGCACTCTACAAGTGAAGTCACTATTCGATGATGATGTACTCCTATATCTTACTTGTATGCCATATCAGTATCTCTACATTCTTTGGTTAAGAGGACAACCAATCTATATGGCAAACAACGACCTATACTCGATAAATGTTATTGTCCTTGTTAATAATGTATTATTTAATCACAAATAAATTTAAAAACTATTTGATAAATTTTCTTTTATTGATTATATTATAGTTCTAGAGACTTCATCATAGCACACGAGTTCAAAGAAAGATGCACTTTTATGATGAACTTATCAAAATAACTTTTATTCATCAATAATTTATATACAAATTACAAAGAGCTTAATCATCTATAGATAGATAATTAGTTTTAGGATTCATTTCCTAACACCAGTGGCTTGATATGATGGTCGAGAGGTTTTTTGAGTTGCAATCGGAGTCTGATCTCTGATTTGAGCTCAGATTGAGGTCTTTAAAACCCCTATAGACAAACAGAGGTCTCGATGGTAGCAGTGAGCTATCGGTCGAGAACCCTGTGGAGCATCAGTCATGAGGAGTCTGGCAATAGGCAGCAAACCCTAAAAGGAGGGTCGACAGAGAGCAGAAGCAGAGGCTTCAGACAGACTATCAGGCAACTGACAGTGGTCGTTTCAAGGGTTCAAGAGATCTCCTAAAGAGAGCTTTTATGAGGGAGAGCTCCTTGTTAAGAAATTGAGATTGCTTTATAAGGGTTAAGGGTGTGATCTCCTCTTGTAAATTTTTTTTCTCATAATGAAGCTTGCATGCCCCATGGAGGTGAGTCTTTTGGCTGATCCTCATATTTGATTGTGTTCTTAGTTTATTTCTTCTTTCTTTCTACTGCAATGCATAGTATCGGATCCTGCACAACAAGTAGTATTAGAGCTAGGCAGTATCAGGATGTAGGTTGTGACAGTGGTTATCAAGATTGAAATAGAGAAGACATGCTCAATTAAGGTAGAGATCGACAGATTTGATGGAAAGAGCAATTTCTCCTTGTGATAAGCTAGGGTGAAGGACATGCTTATCTAGCAAGGATTAATCGATGCTCTCTTGTGTGAAGAGATGCCAGCTACCATGGAGGTGATGGATTGGAGGCAGCTCTAGATATATGTAGTGAGTACGATCTGCTTGTACCTAGTAGATTAGGTGGTGATTCATGTACTTGATGAGATTTTTCAACGATGTTGTGGTCGAAGTTCAAGGAGTTGTATATGATGAAGTCCCTTACTAATACTCTCTTTCTCTGAGGTAGTTCTACCAACTGCAAATGACTGAGGGATAGAGCATGCAGGAGCATCTTAGCCACTTTCAGAAGATCCTCACCGACCTCCTCAGCGTTGGTAAGAAAGTTGAGGAGAAGACTAGGGTGTTGGTCTTGCAAGCATTGCTTTCCTCTCGTATGAGTCCTTGGTGACTGCTTTTCTATGTTGGAAATTATGTCCCAAAATCAATCGTCAGCCTGTTGACGGTTGAGATAATTATTATAATTATATATGAATTATTAAAGTAATAATATTATTAATTTTTCATCACTCTGTATATATCTTATTTGAACTTTCATTTTGTGATGAAGTCTTTAGGACTATTTGAATCGATATAGGAGGATATATCATTTAGTCCTTAAATCTTGTTCATGATCAAATGATATTCTATTATTAGGATGATAGCTATATCAAGTATAGGTCATTGTGTGCCATGTCAGATGGTTGTCCTCTTAATCAAAGAGTATAGAGACACTAGCATGGTATGCAACTGAGATGTGGAGGTACATCTCATTGAATGTGACCAACTACTGAGCACTCTATTGTCAAGAGTAGCTCGTAAAGGATATGGGTATAAGTATCCTTCCGACTTGAGATCACCATGGTGAATTGCAAGCAACTCACCGTGCTTTGGTGTCAGACTATCTAAATTTTTAATTCAGTAATAAAAATTTTAGGCACAGTCAAGTCCTTGCAAAGTTGGTATGTGAATTGATCCCTCCGAATAAGTAAGAGTTAATGCATCAGTGTTTCAATTTAGTAAAACCTTGACTGAGATAATCCATGTGATGGACTTAAAATTAAATACAATATGGATGACCTTTATAGGGTTGACAGTTAAATTCTTAATCATCTTGAGCATTAGGGTCAAAGGGATGAATTATACGGTAACCATATGCCAATAGGTTCTCGAATGTTGCTTTACAATCTTTCGACCTATCCGGACGTCGGGTACCATTGCTAGATGGTCACTTTGATTGGTATAAAAAAATTATTCTATGCTACCAACTTAGGTTCGAACCTATAGAGTCACACTCAAAAAAAATTTCTGATTGATCATGTGGTTGATCGACGATTAAGAATCATTCTAAGATGTAACAGTCAATTTGATTGATGATTAATCCTATGCAAGAGTTGCAATAAATTAATTCATTAGTTATTGATAAATTATAAAAAAATTGATTAATAATTAGATTACTAATTAGCTCAATTTGATTGAGCATTGAGGTTTGGATCAAATTTAATTGAATTAGATTCAATTTGATTTGACCCGATTAGGTTATAAGATGACCTAATCGCTAAGGGTGTCCTGATTTGATCGAAACTTGAGCTTGATTAATTTTAATTTGATTAAGATTTAATCAAAGTTATTTGTTACCTAATTGGATTAGGTTTAATAGAATAATTAGATCTAACCTAATTTAGTTGGATTAAAAATCTAATTGGATAAGAATTCGAATTCGAATTGAACCAATCCTACGCCACCTCTTCTCTGCACCATTTTTTTTCCTCATGCGAGAATTGTTCTCACATGAATATTTTCCATGCCTATAAGTGCTTTGTCACCTCTTCTCTGGGTCCTTTTGGATGAGGATAAGATTGGTTCTTTGTTTGAATTCAAATCGTTTGAATTTGACTTGAAACCACCTTGCCCTTATCCTTATCTTTACATGTCGCCTACACCCTTGGAAAGGCTGAGTTTTGTGCGACATTTTGTGAAGCGAATGATGTGAGAAATATCTCATGCCTCAGCTCTTCTAGCACTCCACTTGGATAAGGATAGGTGGTTGAGTTTGAATTTAAATTGGTTTGAATTTGAACTACATCTAACCACTTTATCCTTATCCCTTCACCTCTCCACGCCATATTTAATTCTTCTCATTTTTGTGCAAAAAAAGAGTTTGAATTCATCATGAAAAATTATTTTTGAGATAGTGTGGGCATGAAATAGAGAGGGGGTGGGCTTCTGTGCGTGAGAAACAGAGGAAGAGTCCTTCCTCTTTGGGCGTGAGGTCTAGGATGGGTTCTAGAGTTTCAGCTCTGGATTTTTATATGAGAAGAAATACAAAAGCATCTTGTTCGAATCTCCCAGACTACCATCTTCTTGTGTAGCTCCATTCTTTGATATAGAAGAGTCCAGGTGATCCAAAGGAAGGAGCTTATTCCAGCCATCCAGTGCCTTCTGCATGAGCTAGCACTCCCAAGAAGAATGATCTGATTAGGACTTTGAGTGGACTATCTGTAGAGGTCGAACGAGCTGTGCGACTATTCGACATCAGGAAGAACCTCATACCATACCTATCAACAGTAGGTGATCATCGACCCACACAAAGGTAATGAGTTTTGAACTCATATGATTAGATCAACGGTTAGATCTGATCTAGGGCATCAATATGATCAATGTAGTTTTTCTTTATATCAGATTTATTGTATATAAATTTATATCATAGATTCTTAATAGGTAGTTTAGATCTAATTTAAAGTATGTGTAAAAGATTAAAATATTTAATCTACTATCTTTCACTGTGCAAAAATTTTAAATGTATACTTTGAACTGCTAGTTTCCTTCAAATGATATCAGAGCATGGTTACTTATGACATGAATATTTTGCATATAATCTGATTTTAATTATTTAGATTGGATTTAAATAATTAATCTAAAATTTAAATAGTGTAGTAATCGAATTGGGTAGATCGCCATAGCCATCTGGTCATAGAAGAAAATAGGGTTTTATGGCCCTCTCTTCCCATTCGATGGGATTTTCCTATGACGTGTAGGGGTGCTGCATGATTATTTTTCATGAAGATGAACAACGCAAAGAGTTAAAAATTTTATTTTAGATTTGATATATTGTATGTTAGATCTAACATTAAAGTTTATTTGATTGTGTGACAATCTATAAAAATATTTAATAAATTAAAATTATTTTAAATTTCAAACTCCAACCCATATCAGCCCAAAATTTAATTAAAAATTAAGTGATCTAGATTTGAGAATCAAAGATCTATGGCCTAATTTTCATAAATCATGGGTTTATGGATTAGCTCGAGTCAGATCCGTTTAACTAGGTTAGACCTAGGGTTAGAAATCATTGATAATAGATTATGTTAATAATTGATCAAATCTAATTAATGGTTAATTCTGATTGGGTCGATTCTTCTCTTGATCAATTCTCAATGGTTATAGTTTGTCAGAGTCCATATATTTGATTAGACCAAGATGGACCTTGATCGAAGCTCCGTGGTTGAACCCAAGTCTATAAGTTGATCAAATTGAAACTGATTAACCAATTGGTGTCTAAGGCAAGTATGGTAATCTTGATCGATGGTCATTAATTAGGAGCTATTTATATAGATTGAGTCTATGATGAGTTAATGGCATATCCCTCCCATCGATCTTACTTATCTGGTTAATGTGGTGAATTATGTTTTAATCAAATCACTTAATGATTAAGGTTGACCCGTGCTAACTAAAAATCAGTATGATTGATTTAGGTGCCCTAGTTCAACTTGTCTATAATCTTCTTCATGACTTGATGAAGTCAGTAGGAGGATTTATGACTAGTTGGCTGGACCGACTTATGCCTAGTCTTTTTGATCTAACTTGGTGAAGTCAGTGAGAGAATTAAGATTAGCTAGTCAAGTCTTATCTCATCTTGTATTTATCTGATTAAATTCTTAAATTAATAGAATTTAAAATAAATAGTTATGGTGATAACTAGATCATTGCATCCCAGTAAGTGGATGATAATAGGTCCAATAGTTTGGATGATCATTGGAGGTGCCATATGCCTGATGCTCATCTGGATGTCAAAATTATCATTCATAATATATTTATTTAGTTGTATCTTTCTAATGATGGTCAGGTTGGTCGAGCCACACTCAGGCTAGGTCATTCATTTGTTAGATGCACTGAATTTCGATATGTTAATAGTTGGATCTAACTAAAACTTTCAGTGGAGGTACCATACATCTGTTGAAGGGGTGTCTAAGAAAAAAATTAAATGCTAGAAATTGTTTGATGAAATAATTGGTGGAGAACCTACCCATGGTGCGCGAGGTTGGCCGAGCCACACTCGGACCTATATGCAGCCTATGAGGATTCTGGTACCTACCAAGAAATTAGTGTAATTCCTTGAATTAGAGGTAGAAACTATCAATTTGAGTAAAATAGTAAAAAAATCTTTAGACTAAAATTCATATCTTTAGGCTTAATTAATTCATATAATAATTAGGTTTTGATTTTCTTTTGCAGTTATGGCTACCACTTTATTGCTCCGATCACTATTAGATAGTGATAAATTAATGGGATCCAATTTTGATAGTTGGTGTCAAAAACTAAAATAATCCTGGAGCATGAATGGATCTTATACATGCTAACAAATCCAGCACCTGAGGAACTAGCCCCGAACACCCACAGTATGGTCAGAGATACTTATTAGAAGTAGCTCAACGATCGAACTACGATTCGTTGCATTATGCTGGTGGCAATGAATGATAAGTTCAACCACAGATTTGAAAATGCTTAGCTTCAGGATATGCTTCAAATATTGAATGAGTTTTTGGCACGTCCAACGATGTTGAGAGGCACAAGATAAGTTACTCCATCTTCAATGCTCGAATGAGGCAAGAGGCATCAGTCACTGATCATGTACTGTACATGATTGAGTGCCTGAGCAAGCTCAACTTTCTCCTACAAGAGCAGTTGGGGAAAGATGCCATTTTGAACTCTCTGTCTAAATCCTACCTCTCTTTTTTTATTCATTATCGAATGATAAAGCCTATAGTCAACTACCACAGTTTGCTGGGGTTGCTGTAGAACTTTTAGAAGGATCACCAGCTCTACAAAGAGTTGGTGAATATGGTGGGAGGGTCTTCTTCTGGATGTCGACCCTTTAAGAAAGGAAGAAAATAAGAAGAATAAGAAGAAAGTGCAAAGTGCTGGGGTGCCCAAGTCCAATCAGACCAAGAGATCCAAGTTCGACCAGAGTCAGACGGAATGCTTCTACTGTAAGAAGCAGGGGTACTGGAAGAGAAACTGTCCTAAGTACATTACCTCTCTGGATTCGAACAGGCTGAGAAAGAAGCAAGCTGTTGCTGAATAAAGTAATTATATGATAACACCTTATAGTTTCTTAATTTATGATTCTACTATTTGGATATTAGATATCGGAAGCCCTTTTAATATTTGCAATTCGTTGTAGGGTCTATAGGTCAGTAGGAGATTTGAAGAAGGTAAAAGATTTTTAAATATTAGAGATGAAAGATCAGTTCCAGTTCTAGCGTTAGATATTATTAAGCTTATATTAAAATCCAATGTAATTATTCTTAATGAATATCACTTTTGTCCTTCATTTTTATTAAATATTATTTCTATAGGCCTTTTGACCATGTACAGTTATGAGATTTTAATTAATTAATTTTAATATCATTATGAATGGTGTTAATATGATGAATGGACAGCTAAACAATAAAATTTATATATTATCACAATCTGTTATTGTAATATACACGTCCAACAAATGCCCTAGAATTTATGATGTCTCTGATATCTACCTTTGGTACTGTAGGTTAGGTCATGTTAACAAGAATAGAATAAACAGATTGACTCAAGAGGAAATCTTTGAAATCAATGACTGTAAATCACTTCCAACCTGTGAGTCATCTTTACTTGAAAAATGATCAATTATTGAAAAGGTGAGCGAGCCAATGAAGTTCTAGATTTAATACATACTGATGTATGTGGACCCATGAATATGAGTGTCAGAGGTGGATATTATTATTTTATTATTATTTACAG
>KE505080.1:170310-186751 GCA_000441515.1 Elaeis oleifera
ATTTTATTTTATTATTATTTTTTAAATTTTTGTACTTGAATTTTAATTTCAGTTAATGAAAAATTTATTTTTTGCACTTTAAATTTCTGTCTTTATTTTATTGCAAGTAGATGCTAGGATCTACTTAGTAGATCTTAGTACTAATTATTTTATACTCTTTAAATTCTTATTATTATTTTTATTGCAAGTAGAAGCTAGGATCTAAATAGTAGATCTTAGTATCTAATTTATTTTTTACACTTTTAATTCTTGTTTTTTGACTCAAATTATTTTCTTCAATTTTTTTATAAAATCAAATATTTCAAATCAAAATTCTACCTTCTTTGTGGATGTGACCCGACTCGTTACTTTCTATAAATTTTAATTTTATTGAAGTCAAAATAGATTTGATAAGCACGATGTCCTAACGACAACATCGTGACCTTATCAGGCAGTGAGCTTGCGAAGAAGGCTGCAGCATCATATCGAATTGGGAAGGACCCTGATTAGTCCTATGTGAATCATCGTTGGAGGGCTTATACTTTGGAGTCTTGTGGGGATCTCAAGATTACCAGTTCATAGTCTTCATGTTAGTATATGGCTTCTGATCTCTACCTATTATACATGTTTTTGATCATTTGATTGTAATCATCAAGGTGTTCCTAGGGTTTTGTGTTCTGATGATCTAGTTTAATTGTTAAACTTGTTTTTAATTGTTGATTGCATGTAAAACTTTTGAAATTTATATTCTGCTGCATCACTGGAATCCAACATTAAGGACTTAGCCTTTCAAATCCTATAGGACTACTCCCCTCTGCTAAAGTCAATAAATTCCATCTAGATGCATATCCTGCTCCTACAGTGAACCAACTATCGTTAACATCCATTGCATAGACTCATTGACACCATATTTATATGTAGTCAAACTCCAGCAACCTTGCTTTGAGCAATGGTGGCACCACAGGTCAAAAGACCAGTCACACTATTGTAGCATCGAGAAAGTTACTAATGAGTAAGCAAGCATCCATGTGACTTCTCGTGTTGGTCACTCTCAATACTAGTTATTCTCAAATAACCACCTACACTCTTGCTCCAGTGTCCCTACACCACAAACTTAAGACTCATCTATCCGAAGGAAGCAATCTATGCACCGATGTATCTGTATCAATCACCATCTTTATGATAATCTCATGATCAGGAGCAATTTATAAATTAACTATCAATTATACATGCTTCAAATTCTCAACTTTTAAGAATATGTATCATCATCTTGTTAATCTCTTGGATGATTCATAAACACATACAACATGAATGGTTATAAAACTACTCGTTAAGTACAAAATCATATCCTAAAAATATGACAGACGTCAGCCAAGATTGACTTTTAGGGCATACATCTAACAATCTCTTACTTGCACTAAAATCAATCTGCCATATACCAAGACCCATCTTCTCATGAAAGGCTACAGTCTTTGACTGCCTAAGTGACTTAGCTAGTGGGTCTACCACATCTCATGTGGAGTCAACTCTCTGCACCTCTATGTATTTCAACTTGAGGTAGTCACATATACTGCTGCTCTATGTGCTTGAATTTCTAATGAGACCTTGGCTCTTTAGTGAGTGCTATGGCATCATTGTCCTTATAGTACAGTGTCATTACATCTAATGGTATGACAACCAATTCTGTAACTAACATTAGAACCAGAATACGTCCTACATATAAACAGTGTATTTACCTTCCATCGATCGGTTACTTGGAATCCTTCCAACACACCGAACCAATATTACATAAGAATACATCCTGATGTAGACATTCTATCATCAGTATCTATGTATCCTCCCACTCCTAGCTCTGATCCTTCTCCAAAGATCAAAAATAAATCCTTCATGCTTTTCATATATTTAAAGATATTTTCACATCAATCTAGCGCTCTCAATCTGGATTTGACTGATATCTGCTCATGACACTCACAGCAATGGCTATATCATATCGAGTATATAGCATGACATACTCCTATGCCTAAGAGGATAGCAGACCCCTCTCAAAGATTTCTATGTTGAACCCTTTCAGCATCTCCTCTTTGTATTTTCTATGAAACCCAAGCATCCACTTGGATATATCTCTATAGATCTTTATATTCTCAAAATATAGGATGCTTGGCCTAGATCTTTCATAGAGAAGTTTATATACAACCACATTTTAACTGATATCAACATGGGACACTTTCAATCAAGAGAATGTCACCCATGTATATTACGAAAATTTGACAGCACTCCCACTGACCTTTATGTAAACACATAACTCCTCATTTTTTATCAAATAATTTGATCACATCATCGAAATAAATGTTCCAACTCTGAGATTCTTGCAGACTTTGTGATCTCTATCACAAGGAGTAAAATTCATAGACTACTCCATATAGATATCTTTCAAAGATATCCAATAAGGAAAGCTATTTCACATCTTTTTTTTGGAGTTGATGTCTAACATCATCTCGTTGTAGGCTTTGGGATCATCTCTATATTTTTTACATTCTATGAGAAACACTTTTTCTACATCTTCTATAAGCATACCTAAGTACCTTTTGGGAGGATGAGAGATTCTACTAAAACTATGAGGTGGAGGAGGTACTACATATACTGGCTCATCATGAATAGGTTCTTTAGGTCCTATGACTTGTTGCTTTTTAGAGACACTCTCTTCAAACTCAACTTTCCTCCCACTGCTTCATCTTGGATAAACCATTTTTCAAGAAGATAGCTTGATGGGTCATAATCACATTGTGATCCTTTTAGAAAGAAATATAGTAAAATATCCTATGGAATGAGCTCTATAGATCTAGCCTCTAACATGTCCACTTACTGTTTTTAACATGGGCTGGACATCCTCAAATCTTGAAATAATCAAAATTCGATTACTTACCATGCTGTATCCCATTCGATGTGGTAGGAACAGATTTAGAGAAATTCTATTTTATAGGTAATTTAAAAAAAATATCCCTAAAGAAATAAAGGTTAAATTAGTCCCACTCCTCTTAAATACCCCATTGAGCTGAGGTGTACTAGAAGGGGTCAACTATAAAACTATACCATTTTATGAGATAATTATGAAATTTCTTAGTATTGCTTCCTCGATCTGATTGAAGTACCTTTAAAATTTTTTAGTTTACTTCTCTACTTTACATCTGAATTCTTTGAAGTTTTCAAAGATTTCAGATTTGTATCTCATACACATACCCATACTATGAGTGATCATCAGTAAATGTAATGAAGTAGAGATAACCCTCCTAAACTGGCATATCAAATGGGCCGCACACATCAATATGTATCAGGATAAGTATCTAAGTGGTCCTTTTCTCTTATCTCATAAGAGCAGCTTGATCATTTTTCTTCAAACAGATGATATACAAACTAGATAAGACTCAACAGTCAATGAACCCAAGAGCCCTTATTTCTCCAGTCTGTAAATTATTTCTTCTCCTGTATGATCTAACCTAAGAAACCACATGTGCTTTAGGTTCATCTCAACTCTAGATCTCTCAGACCCTATGGTACTCACTGCTTGCTCAAATAAGTTCACAGATGTATTACCATACAAATGATGGAGACTGTCTCTAAGAACTAAATCCAAATGATAGTCGCAGAGGATAGGTGCCCTAGCCATAGTAGCAACTCTTGTCCTATTACTGACTTGAAGGTTATTTCACCTTCCCTCAGCCCTCTACCTTCCCTTAGACCTTATAGTGAAGTGCATAAAAAGCACTAGAGTCTAATACTCAACTGAAAGAAGAAAAAATCATAAGGATAGTTTTGAGTAATTTTGACATACCTTCTCAAGGTGTGTCTTTATTTCTTTAGGCTCTTCAGGTATGTATCTCTTAACTTTTTTAAGGTCCCTTAGTTACCAACATATTGACCACTTTAGATAAGGTGCTATCAAGGTCATTCTTATGGTAGTTTCCCATAAACAGTCCGTACAAATCAAGAAGGGATCGTAGGATCAAATCTACTAGTAATTCCTTGTGTATGGTCATGTCGAGCTTCTCAAGCTCCAAATATCCTTGATCATTATCAAATAGTGATCATGGACAAACTACCCATCGTGCATCTTATGTGCTGTGTGACTCTAATCATCTCACAACTCTTGCTCATGAGTCAGCATGTGCTTGGTAGTGTACATGTCCTCATGCTTTTGTTGGAGTTCATCTGACATGAATGCCGACTTTCAGTACCTACATTTATTGTCATGTCCATCCACTTATCAAGTATAGCTCGTTGACTTTGGATTGGATGGACTAATAACATAAGGATAACCTGATCGAGAACATGGCTTAATTTCTAAAAACTAAGAGTGATTCTTAAGTTTTTGAGCCAGTCTATATAATTGATTTTGGTTAAACGATTGATATCTAAGGTTTGAGCTAGAGGGTTGGAAGCCAACACAATAAACAACAGAGAATAAAGATTTTAGTTAGATGTTTCTACTCTATTGTATATTTGCTCTAGAAACTTGTAGAAGCAAATAGACTCCCACTAATTTTTGGATCCCTACACTCCTCTGACAGAGAACAAAAATTCTGACGCGACAACTAAATTTCTACTGGATACTGTGGTCCCATCGATGCCGTGCACCTCATCTGACAGATATTGATAATATGTACACCGATGCATGGATAACTTCTTGTTTAGATGGTTCTCTTAGTATGTTGCAGCGACTTGGTCTCTAAGTTATATGGGCTCACTTAATAGATATTGACCATACTCCTTAGTTAAGTCTGACCCATCATTTACTAGCAGGTGCAAAACTATCATTGGGTCCCTCACTTGATAGATATTGGGCCCAACTCCATCTTTACCCTGGAGCAACTCTTTGCTAATAGAGTGGTTGCATGTTTTCGATGCAACTGAACCACTATGACCAATCATAAATAATTTAATATTTATAGAAAGATTTAGGTCTAGATCTCATCTAATCAATCATCACATGGCTGATCTAATTGACATGGACTAAATCAAATCGCCAAGCAACCACATTCAAGACTTAATCTTCTAAATTGGCCAAGTAAGTGGAGATTGATGAGAGGCTCCCTCTTGATGGATCAAGGGTCCTAATTAAGTAACCACCTCTCAATTACTTACTTTAGATATCAATTGATCAATTGGTCTGAATAGTTTAGCTTAGACGAATCAGGCTCGAGCCATAGAGCCGAATTAGGTTCTTAGGTTAATCGATTCTATATATAGATGTCAATCGATTCGATCAACAACGATTGTATGATCTTAAGCTCTATTGACCTAACCTAATCAATACTTAACTCAGTTTGATCTACTACTAAATCGATTTTGACCCAATATGATCAAATCAAAAACTCTAGGTGCAATCTGATTACATGACCTAATTTGATCTATCCATGACCAATCCCTCATGCATAAATATAAATTTCAGATCTTAAATATAAAGTTTTAGATCTAAATTCTTTGTATGAAAAGAAATTTTAGATCTCAAAATAATTTTTAAATCATGCATACAATCATATATCACATATATGAATAAATTAAGATCATAGAAACTAATTGCAGACATAAACATACTTTCATATATCACATATATGAATCAAAAGAGATCTCGAAACTCTTTTCAGATCTAAATAATAAAATATATATACATATATGAAAAAATTAGATCTAAATTTTATTTAATCAAAAATTTTGAACATCATTCTAGGACAACTATACAGCATAATAAGTTATGTCAGAACAACTATATGTCAGAATGACATCAAGAACTTTCAGATCTGAAATTTTTCTCTACAAATTTTAAATTCAAATCCTAATCTCATATATATGATGTGGCTTTGATACCACTGTTGATATTTTATGGTTTCATGAATGTAAAATTCAAAATATATGTATAGTAAAAATTTAAAATTTAAATTAAAACTATTTTAATCTAAGCATGCATAAGATCAAATCTTAAAATCACATAATAGGATCTATATATGTGAGATAAGATTCAAATATAAAAATCTAATAAAAAAATAGAGAAGATTTTATCTTCACACTTTTGTGCAGGTCGATCTACACAATGAGCCGATGATTGTGGATGTCTTTCGAAGATCCTTTAAAGCCATACAAGCATCCGACCTCTACGGATATCCACACAAGGCCTTGATCTGATTAAAAATTTTTTGATCTCATCAAAATGCTAGCTCTCTTATAGAAATTGCACCTTGACAGTTGAAGATGATACTTTTTTTCTCTCAGGACCACCTTAGAGAAGAAGAAGAATAGGAAGATGAAGATCTCTACACTAGAGATCATGAGAAGAATGCTTTCTTCTCTTTTTTTTTTCAAACACATGCACAAGATCTCTATGCTAAAGATCTAGAGAACGCATGTCCAACTCTTGGATAAAAGGAGAAAAAAATCTATGTCCAACTCTTAGACAAAAGAGAGAGAAGACACTAACAACCAACCTTTGGTTGTTATAAGAAAGAAATGATGAGGAGCTAACAAACCTCATGCCCAACCTTTTCACGCCATCCCCTCTTTTTCTCTATTTTTCTCATGCATGCCCCCTTTGGTTTGGCATCCTAAAATCTGATCTTATCAGCTTGGAAGGCACCTCTCTTATCCCCTATTTAAATAGGAGTATTTAGGATTTTAGATGAGAGTCCATGTTTCCTTTGACTCTTGAATCATGCTTCCCAAGAGACATGCATCCCATCCCATGAGACTTGCATCCCACACATCCAAAATTAGATCCCTATTTGATTTTTCTTACACATTAAAAAGGGAGAAAAGGAGCACATGTGAAGAGGTTTTGGCATGCAATATGGGTGCAAAAGAAAGAGAACCCCAGTCTAACTGGGATTCCTCTTTTATGCTTATCGAAAAGGAGAAACAAGGGGTGGCATGGGATGGCTTTTAGCTTAAGATATCTCATGCTAAAACTCTAAGAAAGGTGCGGCATAACAAAAGTGGGATGTAGGCTAGGTGGGCATAAGAGAAAAGAGAGAGTCTCAGTCCTCTTGGACTCTCTCTTGGTGCTTGGTTCAAACCCTAACTAATTCTCAATTAATTAAGGTTTAGTTGCACCTAATTAGAGGAGGATTTCTAGTCCAAATAGGAACTCAAAACCTCTTGATTAAATCCTAATCTATTTAAAATTAGATGGAAACCAAATCTTAATCAAATTAGAAATTGGTCTTCCTTGCAATTGAATTATCTCATAGTCCAATTAGGCTAGATCAAATCAAATCCAAATCAAGTCAAATTGAATTTAATTCAATTAGATTTGATCTAAGTTCCATTGCTCAATCAAATTGAGTCAATTAGCAATCCAATTGCTAATTAATCCTCTTATAACTCACTAACTCTTAGTGGGATTCATAATTGCAACTTTTATATTGGATTAATCATCAATCATATTAATCAATAAATCCTATTGCGATTCACAATCATAATTCAACCATCTGATCTGTCAAAATTTTTTTGTACATAACCCCGTAGGTTTTACTCTGTCTGATAGTGAGATATATTGTAATCTCTATCACAATATCATTAAAATTCTTTCAATGGGTTGAAACTATTCCAACTCTGCTCATCAAAGATCATCGATCATCAAGATGATGTTTGTGGATCTCACAATGCATCAGTAATACCTAGCAGTATGTAGTGACAATCCAGTAGAATAAAAGATGATGAACCTCTAGGTACAGTTACCATGTGATTCAATTTCTCTATTGTGAGTTCCAACCAGATGGCAAATCAAGGATAAATCGTCAAACCTCATCATCGATCATATGATAGATTCAATTAGCTCGAATCTATTTATGATTCTCATAGAAATTTTTTTCTTAATTATACTGCTATGGCCATAGACTTTAAGGACTTAGCCTATCAAATTTCATAGGACTACTCTTCTCTGCTAGGATCGATAGATTCCATCTAGATGCACATTCTGCTCCTACAGTAGACTAACTGTCGCCAACATCTACTACATGGACTCATTGAGATTATGTTTATATATACTCAAACTCCAGCAGCCTCACTGTGAGCAGCTATGGCACCATAGGTCAAAAAATAGTCATACTACTGTAGCATCGAGAAAGTTACTAACGAGTGAGTTGATATCCATGTCTCATGTTGATCACGCTCAATGCTAGTTACTCTTTAACAACCACCGACACTCTCACTCTAGTATACCTACCCATAGACTCGAGACTCATTTATTTGAAAGAAGTGATCCGTACATCAATTTATCTGGATCAATCACCGTTCTCATGATGATTCTATGATCAAGAGTAATTTAAGAATTAACTATCAATAACACATGCCTCAAATTTTTCTCTTTAAGAATATATGTCAGCATCTTGTTAATCCCCTGGATGATTCATGGAGACATACAACATGAATGGTTATAAAATTACCCGTTAAGTACAAAATCATATCCTAAAAATATGATATGCATCAGCCAAGATTGATTTCTAGGATATACATCTAACACCAGTGCCCCATTTTCAGAAACATTTTGCATGGTCCATGGTGGACCAATGCATTTTCAAAGGCATTTCTTATGGTCCATGCATGAGGCATAGACCGCTTAGAGGTCTACGAGATTTTTGGCATGCCAATTGGTCTGGTTCACGATGAGCCCACTCTATGGGTGGTCCATAAGTGCGGATTTGCACGATCCAATGGCTGGAGACGTGCGCAGTTTGATTAAAGTGATCCAATGGCCTGATCTGATGGTTGGGAGGTTTTTAGAGTTGCAATTGGAGTTTGATCTCTGATCTAAGCTCAGACTGAGGTCTTTAAAAGTCCTATGGACAAATAGAGGGCTCAGTGGTAGCAGTGAGCAGTCGACTGAGAACCTTGAGGAGTAGCAACTATGAGGAGTCCGACAACAAGCAACAGATCCTTAAGAGGAGCACTGACAGAGAACAGAAGTAGAGGCTTCAAACAGACTGTCAGGCAGCAGACAGCGATTATTCAGAGGTTCAGGGGATCTCCTAGAGAGAGCTTTTGTAAGGGAGAGCTTCTTGTTAAGAGAGAGGGATTGGTGTACGAGGATTGAGGATGTGATCTCCTCTTATAAATTTTTTTTTCTCATAGTGAAGCTTGCATACCTCATGGAGGCAAGCCTTTTGGCTGATCCACGTATTTGATTGTGTTCTTATTTTATTTCTTCTTTTTTCCTACTGTAATGTATGGTACCTGATCCTATACAGCACATTTAATATTTAACAAAAAAATCTATTTCATAATAGCCAAATATTGAAACTTAATACATTATTCCCCTCATACAAATTAAGCAAATCTAACATCCACATCAGGTACCTAGAAACAACTACAGATCTACATAACCAAAACAACAATCCTCTTCTAGAGTGCTTCCATAACAACATGTAACAAGCATATCAACTAATATTGCCAACATTGCTATCCTGAGTTCCTAGCTGATCAGATAATGACTGAGTTGATCTTTCATTGTGGTTTCTCCTTCTAGCATCTACATGAGCTCTTAGTGAACCCATAATAACTTGAGTTGCAATTCTTCCACTGACATGCCTCACCCTGCTTGGTCCTTGTAAACGCAATCTATCTGTAACTCAGCTATGTGACATTATATAACTCAATATGATAGAGAACTTACCATAAAAATCTATCCCTAGTATTTGGTGAGACATATAGTCCATAACCCTTGGCTAGCATTTCCTACCTTGGCCTCTTCCTCATTTCATTGGAACCTTCAGGATGCAGCTGTTCAGAAGTTCTAATGGTAGCTAATTTCATTCTCTTCTCTTTATTGGCAGCTTTGCTCATCTTTTTTTAGTGGCTCTACTAGGTACAATTTGACATAAGAAAGTAAACATTGTCATACAATAAAAATATAATTATGCATGTTAGGGAGACAAATTTTTTAGCTGTGATAACCTGATTTTTACTTGGCTTGTCTCTAGGCCTCTTTAGTGGTGGATCAATTGTTGATGAATCACTTCTATTGGGACATCCCTGCTTGTTATGCCCTCTTTGGAAGCATACCTGATAGGTTATCTATCTCCCATGTCTAGAAAGCTTATGCGGGTGCTCACCAATTCCTTTGCTTCTCAGGTTCCAGGCTTTGGTTCTCTAAAATCTTTTTAGCAACACTTATAGTCCTAGGTCTCTCTATGACTAGTTTATTGACTTGTTCTTCATGCTCAATGTAAACATGAAGATACCCTCTTGTATCTAATGCAATTATCATTCCTTAAAGCTAACTATCCTCATACACAAGCCTCATTCCTTAATTATCATTTAGAATAGAAAACCTAAAAATATCCTTACCACTTTATCCATGCATAGCTTCTCCACCATATCCTATAACTTATCATAACATCAGCTATTTATGTCATGGATGTCATAATAAGCCACATTCCCTCCAACATATTCACTGCATCCAGCCTTGTTGACAAACTTCCCACTTCCCAACATGATGCACAGCAAAGGTTACACAATCCATTATATAGTATATTAAAAGAAATATAAGTTACATAACTAATATTGAGAAAGAATTACGAGCAACATTAATGAAGTAGCCACAAAGACTATTCTCAATATTATTGTAAACAATTAAATTTTGTATATAAATTATTGATCAATGAATAAAATTATTTGGCTTTTTCATCATAAGGTGTACATCTTCTTTATTAAAACTCTTGTATTGTGATAAAGTCCTTAGAACTATATTATAATTGATAAAAAAAGATTTAACGAATAGTTCTTAAATATGTTCGTAATCAAATGGTACATCATTAATAGGACGATGATGTTTATCGAGTATAGATTATTGTGTACCATATAGATTAGTTGTTCTCATAATCAAGGAGTGTGGAGATACTGGTATGGCATATAGGTGAGATATAGGAGTACATCGTTACTAAACAAGTGACTCACCTGCTGAGTGCTCTACTATCAAAAGCAACTCATGAAACATATGGGCATAAGTGTCTCTTCGATCTGAGGTCATCATAGTGACTTACAAGTAACTCACTGTACTTAACTAGACTACCTGCATTTTTAATGTAGTGATGGAAGACTACTGGGTATAGTCAAGTACTTGCAAAGTCTATGTGTGGATCAAGATGGGATTGATCCCTCTAAACATCACTGTATTTTAATTTAGTAAAATCTTGATTAGCATAATCCATGTGATGGATTTGAAAGATTGAAATATGATATGGATGACTGCTTCAGGGTTGATAGTTAAATCCTAAATCATCTTGAGCATTAGGGTCAAAGAAATGAATTATGCGGTAACCATATGTCGAAGTTTTTAAATATTACTTTGTAAATATTCAACCTATCCAAACATCGAGTATCATTGTTAGATGGTCACTTCGATTAGTATAGAAAGGAGTTTCTATGCTACCGATTTAGTGTTTGAACCTGTGGAGTCACGCACAAAAATCAAACAATAGTAAAAAGAATTGATTAAATATTTATGTGTTCAATTTGGAAGCATGAGACTTGATTGAATATATAGATTAACTTAATTTAGAATTAAGTTGTAGGTTATATGAAATTAAATACTAACTATGTTCAGCTAACACTACGCATGAGGTGCAGATTTGATTCTGAAGATGAATTTGATCAAATCAATATTTCATGCAATTATAAGAGAATAAATCAAGTTCTAATTATTTTAGATCAGATTTAATTTAATTGGATTTGATTTTATTAAGGCTTGATTGGGTTAATTTATCAAGATGAACTTGTACAAGAATCCTAATTGGATTAGGATCAGTAGCCTTTTTGAAATTGGTTCGAATCAGATTCGAATTGATCCAAATCTGATTTGATGCACGTAGCCACTTTTCTCAGATATTCTCACTCCTTGTGGGCTAGCCTAGACAGTTGGAAAGGGGTAGAAAACAGCCCCATCCCCTTGGGCGTG
Source organism: Elaeis oleifera (assembly GCA_000441515.1). Taxonomy (NCBI): domain Eukaryota; kingdom Viridiplantae; phylum Streptophyta; class Magnoliopsida; order Arecales; family Arecaceae; genus Elaeis; species Elaeis oleifera. The sequence goes on from KE505080.1 coordinate 182,231, forward strand.
TGCCATAATGAAAGGAGATACCTCTCCTACTCGTATTAGGAATCCATGTGCTTCATGGAGTTTGGATTTGATTCAAATATAGAGAGTCTTTTTCTAACATCTAAAGAAGTTTGATTTGATCTAAGATATCTTTCCTATTTAAGGAGAGGAGTGGAGAAGAGAAAGAGTGATCAATCCTAGGCTTGGTGTGGAGATCCTTTGGTGTGGACATCCCCTCTCTTAGGCATCACCTTTCATTAGGCGTCTCTCTCCTCTAGGCATCCTCTCTCCTTGCGTGGTGGCGTGTGGGCTGCTCCAAAGTCTTAAGATCAGATCTCAAGGATATTTCTCTTTTCTCTCCAAGAAAAAGTTCATCCTTCTCTTCTATAGTGTTTGATGTGCACGTGAAGTAGAGGATCCACGCATTCGGATCTTGCGAAGCATATTGATCGAGGAGCTTCTTTAACCTTGATCCTTTTTTATTGTGAATCAAGGTGAGAATTCATAAATATTATAAAATTTTAATTACTAATCTATTCTACTTTTCTATCATCCGATGCAATCGGACATAATTTTTCCTTCAGAAAATTAGGTGAGCACAAGAGAGGAGGCGAAAGATGGCATGGTAGGCAGTGCGAGTGGCAATAGCCAGGTTGGTGGTCAAGCCAGTTGAAGAAGTAGAGGTGGAGGAGCAGGGTGACGGGCAGGGCGATGGTAGGGTGGGGGTTGTGATGGAGGGTCTGGAGCACGAGGGGCTTGGAGAGGGAAGATCGGACTCAATAGAAGGGAAGGTTCCATTTCTTTTTTTCTAATTTTTTATTCAAAGTTATTTTGGTCATTTAAAAATTATAATAATGTGGTAAGGAGATCCAAGTTAACATTAATGGATTATCTAATGGCATGGGTTAGACTATAGGGTTGACTAAAATGTTAAGGGTATGACTATAGATTTTGGAAACTACTTAGTGTACCTATAATTTCAACCTATTCTCAAGAGGGTTTTTGTAATTTATCCTATTTTTATTGGTGAAAATGATCTTATGGGGAAATTATAAGAGTCTATTTCTTGGAAGAACCAAATTTTTGTAAAATCATTTTGAAGCCAAATATTTGGTTTATAAGTTGATCATGAATATTTTATTATCGTTGGTGATTGTTAATAGAATTTTATGAAATGATTTTGAAAGTTTTAAATGAGTTTAGCCTAGAAAGAAGATTTTAGAGGATTGATTATCCTCACAAGTGAGTTAATTTGGAACTTTTGATTCATGGGAATATAAAGTTAATTTTTCTCAAAAGAGAAAGATTAATTGCAAATTGTTTAATTAAGTTGTCCAAAGTTGGTTTACCTCAAATTGGATTTAAAATTTAATATCTTGATCATAAAGTGGTGCAAATATGGTAAACACCTTGAGGGTTAACCATTGACCAATGTATTTAGAAAGTAAGGACCAACAATAAAAAAAATCTTTACTTGGATTTTATAAAAAATTTGATATGGGATCATTAAGAAATTTTAAAGAATATTGATCAAATTTGCATAGCGAAAGCGTGGTGGGCCCGTAACCTATAGGTTTAAGATCACAGGAGCTTAGGTTATAATCATGAGGGACTGTGAATTAAATGTTATTGGAACTATTAAGAACATGGTAGAAGTAGCAAGAGTGGATTTAGAGTTAAGGCTTAAGCTTATTAAGTATTGTGACAAATTTATGCAATTATCATTTAAGTGGTTTGAAATCCCCAAGTTGATATATGATAGCCTTCTAATTTTGTTATTAACTCTTTGGTTGCAAGTTTTGGATTTATCTACAACAATTATTTAGGATGTGATCTAAGAAAGAACTTCATGATATTAGAGTTGAATTCTTTTAGGGTTGAATTTGTATGTGGATTATGAATAAAATTGGCATGTTGAGGAAAATATATTTGTGATGCAGCAAATACATATAATTCCCTATTGGTGGTGGATTATATTTTATTGTGAGGATATGGGATATACATCTCGGTGGAATCTTTGATAATTACCATCTTTGGATTGGATTGCTTGATCTTCCAATGTTTGTGGAGATAGTTGGATATGTAAAATTTCAAGCAAAGTTTAGATTTATAAGCTAATCTAGGGTATCTTGCTACTACTATTAAAATGAGTAGGGAAATTGGTTTTGGAAGACCTATATAAGTTTAACATATAAAGGATAAGATTTTAGATTATTGGGTAACTGATATTAGGATCATGGTGAAGAAAGTTTTATGAGAAAGAGTCAAATTAATTATAGTCATAGAGATGTTGACCTAAGATCTTTTCACTTGTTGAAGTTTGAAGTTAATTCTTTCACAAAAAAAAGTTGGTTTGAAATTGTCTAACTGATTGTCAATGAATCTAGGATGAACTCACTTCAAATTAGTTCTAGATTTATAGAATTCTAGATGAGTGGTAAAGCATATGCATGGCTTCAAATATGGAAAGCGGCCCAAGGTTTCATCTAGATGTAGTATGCTGGAAGTATAGTAAAGACAAAAAATTTAAGTTTTGTTTAGTTTATGTAAAATTAAAAGTTGGATCTTTCTTAGATTTTAATATAAAGTGGTATTTTTTTCTAAAATTCATTCGATCAACCTACAGAATTCGAAAAATTTAGATCAGAGTATGCAGCAGAAGTATGGTGCTTTGAACTAATTAGAAATATTAATTCTTTGATTCAAAAGATATTATGATGAAGATGTGGGTGAGTTTCCTAATAAGAAAGGATTTTATTGATAATAGAAGGATAATAATGCTGATTCTTAACTTAGTCTAGATATAGCTGTACAATTTTTGCTAGTAGGTTATCCTATTGTAGACAATGCTAAAAGAACCCTGGGCATCTCAAGTTTATTGTTAATTGATTGACAGTTCTTGGGTTAGGCTCGAACCTATAATGCTTGGGCATAGATCTCATTTTTCAAGATTTAACATTGTTCTCCACATGGTTGTAAGGGCTTCAGGTTTTCCTAAGATAAAAAGTTTAATCATTAAATCATGTGAGGATTTAAAGAAGAAAGAAGGCTATAGATCATAGAGAGCATTCGATGCTCAAGTCACCTTCTAAATTATTTAGAATAGATTGGGGTAAACATGATTTCTACATGGAGTTTATTAAGAGCAATACATTTTATGGGCAAACAATTATATATTTTAATTTGAGGTCAAGATGTTAGTGTTCATTTGAAAGAGATCAAGGTAATTTGATATATATTATGGATGAAAAAATCTAGTTTTAAAATGCCACATATTTTTTTATATTAAGATTTTCTAAAGCAAACACTTTGAGAAAAGATTATCTAGTAGTTCGAGGATGACATGAAGGATTAAGTACTTTCAAAGTTTAAGCTTCAAATATGATAATTTTGAGGATGAATTTATTTTAAGGGGAGAGAATATAAGGACCCGAATCTTAAATTTTTTTAGCATGAATCTTAAAGAAAAAAGGAAAGAATTATCTGAAACCTCACACACTGAGCATGTGAGATGGAAGAGGACTCTTGAAAAAGTCCTCTTTGAATCCAATCGGAAGGAGTCTTAGTGCCAATCAAACTTCAGCAAGGACCCCAGGACTCCAATCTATAATCATCTGGCCCCCATCTTCTAGGCATCATCTATTTTTTCATCAAATTGCTAGCAAAATCAAAGATTCAAAGAGTTCTTCCATCAAGCAATCCTAGCAAAGTTACCATCGATTTGTTGCGAGAGTTGAGATATTGACCCCGCTATCCTTCTTCTTCTCTTCTTCCCAAACTCTAGGAAGTTTTTGATGGCTGGATTGTGCCACGGGCCATTGGATTTCAAAAGGAATCAAATTATGAGCTCAGGTATGGTGCTTCCAAGTCTTGAGAACTGGTGAAGAAAGTATAAGGTATGAAGGAAGCATCAGGAGCATCAGCCAACAGTTAAGTCGGCTCAAGCTCTGAGAGAGCTAGCTCAGATAGTAGACAGAGAGCTATGTTTCTGGCATCAGTAGATGATATAGCTATCGAGCTGGCTCAAATCCAGGTCGAGTCGGCTCGATCCCTGATAGAGCCGATTTGAATAGCAGAACAGAAGGTAGCATTTCAGGCATGCCAGAGCCGGCTCAAATCCCAAAGCCAATTGTTTGATGATTGTGCTCATTCTTGTAAATATATATGAATTATCATTAATCAAAGTTATTTGGCATTTTCATTACAAACTATCCATTTTTGAACTCTTGTGTTGTAATGAAGTCCTTAGGACTATAATTTATCGATAAAGGAAGATTTATCATTTAGTCCTTAAAAGTGTTCACGACCAAATGATGTGCTATTAATAGAACGATAGCAGTATCGAGTATAGATCGTTGTATACCATATGAGTTAGTTGTTCTCTTTACCAAAGACTGTGGAGACACTGTTATGGTATGTAGATGAAATGTAGGAGTATATTCGTATCAAACATAACTATGTGCCGAGCACTCTACTATCAAGAGTAGCTCGTGAAAGGTATGGGTATAAGTATACCTCAGATCTGAGACCACCACGGTGACT
>KE505080.1:221907-236341 GCA_000441515.1 Elaeis oleifera
ATAGTACTTATATATATGAATCTATATTTGGTTCACTTCTAACTTAATTGTCTGATCCTTGTGTGGGTGTTCTGGATGTGGTGAAGTATGCATGGAGGTTGTGAGTGATCAATAAGGGATCAGTCACTCCTAATAAGGGGACCGAACATCCTGTGTGAACTCAAAGATCGATGATTCTGAAAGTCTTTAGCTAAAGCGGATGATAATTAGAAAAATTTTTTAATATATCATCAACTGAAATATCATCTTTTGATTGAGATACATATAGATAAATAATTAGATTTAATATGATTTCATGCCTACAGCTCATCTGGGATATTGTTTGACTGAAAGATTGAATTATATGGTAACTTACCACTGAAAGATATTTTGATAAGTTTCTATCAAAATTTTAATCTTTCAGATCATCATGATACATTGCTAGACATCAATCTGGACTTATAGATTCATCAAAATTAAAAGAATTTAATTCAAGAATTAATTAGAAAGAGTCTTAGTTGATTGGGACTCTTGAGCTGACCTAATCTGATCGATTAGGGTTACGTCAAGAGTTTGTGTCCACTGCTGGCTAGATTTAGAATCCAATGGGTCACATATTTTGGGATTTAATTTTGATCTGATTTAATTAAGATTTAATATAAATCTTAGGGGTTAATTTGATATGCTAGCACATTGTGTTAACCCAACTTCTTAATTTGGTGCAGTTCAAAGTGTTTGAGCTAAATTAGACCAGTTGTCTTTGACCTAATTGGATTGGGTCTAATTTAATTGGACTCTTATCCAATTTAAAATATTTCATGTATGGAAGGAGTCCTCTACACCCACTAGGTTCCACACCCAAAATAAATGCTGCCCACCCTTATTTGTGTTGAGAAGTGGAAGAGTCCTTCATGAAGACTCTTATCCATCTCCTCATTTTCCTTCTGGTTCATAATTATCACACATCAAATTAATGTGAGGGATTTATGAGGCACAGAAGAGGAGGAGTCCTTCTGTGTGAAGGCTTTCCTATGCCAATTATTGACATAGAGAATTTATTCTCTGCATGAAGACATGGAGCGCCAAGAGTTGGCACCCCTTGGTCTTTCCTCACATCCCCTCTTAGCCTATTTATATGGGGCATCCCATATGGGCTAAGGACTGGATTTTGGATGAAAATTAGAGCTAATTGGCATGTGATAAAGAAAAAAATTTGAAAAAAATTTGAGAAAAAGGCAAAGAAAAAATTGGGAGGAAAATTTGTAAGAAGGGTAGTGAGATAATTAGCAAGTGTTGCTAGTTTGTCCTAGAGTTTGATTTTTTCATATGTTGGAGTATAAAATTAAATCTTAGGTTGTAAGACTTCTGGAGAGAGTTCTCTTGGCATGATCCTAGTGGTAAAATCTAAGGAAACTGGATATTGGTGCGATCGTTCTTCAAGTTTGAAGCCGATAGTGTTCTTGTGAAGAAAATGCTGCGACAGCGCATCGGTTAGGAAGGATCTTGGCCAATTTTCATATGGATCACTACTGAAGAAATTTTATTTTAGAATCACATGGAGATCACCATCTTACCATACTATTTATTAAGGAAGTATAAAATTCTATCTCATTGCATGCTTGTTTTTGTTTGTTCAATATCTACAAGGTGATTCTGGAGTTTGAATTTTGGTTCGACAGTTTAATTGTTAAAACTTTTGATATATAAATTTAAATTTTAAATTATTTTTATTGCATGATCAGAATCAATAGTGGTATCAGAGCCATCCTTGTTAGATTTGATCAAACAAGTGCACAAGTTGTAATATAGAATTGTTCTAGTTCATATCTTACCAAAAATGTTGCATCGATTTTTAGCATCGATCTTCAAATCAAAAAATTATTTTGACTTTATTTGAACCATGGATTTTAGTTATTAAAATTCTAAATTTATGATAATATGAAATTTATTGATTCATGATTTTTGATGCTTAAATCAATTTTTGATTAAGGGTGTAATGCATGACTAATTTGATTAGGGTTTGTTTCAATTTTGACTAGACTTGTTATATATGTTAAGTCATTAGTGCACCCTTATATGATTATTATAATCATTTTTGGCATGTCAATATGATTGATATTATAACTTGAAAAGCATGATTGAATTGCATAATTTGTATAGTACATTTTATGTAGTAGTTAGGATGTGCCGAGACCAGTTCAAAGACCCTTTATAAAATTATATTAAGTTGTAATGTCGGGATTCACTTACAAATCAAATATCGAATTTATTTAATGAATTGGTGTCTAGGTAAGTAAGAAAATAGTTTCTAATTAGATCCGTATGCTGGTCTGGCCAATTTTATTGGTGTCTTAGAAAAACTATGGAGATCCTCCCACTTACTGACCGGGCCAATTTGATTTTTTTGAGTTTCAAACTTAGATTGAATAGTGATATAGACACTACAAGGATCTTCCTTCATACTTGGTCAATAGAGTATATCAAGATCTTAGTGAGCTTGTTGTGCTATCCACAAAGCTTACTATAAAAATTGATATGACTTGACTAAGTACATTTTGATGCTTATGACATATTCGAATAGTGTTGCTTTGTTGTGCTATCCACAAGGATAGCATTGTTTTTAAGTATAACCATATAGAATTGAAAGATTAACTTAACTAGAATATTATAGTTTGTTATGCTATCCACAAGACTATAAGTGATCTAGACACAAGAGAAAAAAATAAGAAAAATTATATAAAGTATAATTGGTAAACAGTTACCTACCGTTGAACTCATGAAAGCTTGTTGTGCTATCTACAAAGTGTATATGAGGAATAGGGATCTCAACCTCACATAGAAACATAAGGATATTTCTCATTTTTCATATTTGAGGCTATAAATTATTAAATAGTAAAAATATAATTAGACAAAATTCTAATCTAGTTGTGTATGTCATCATGAGTTATCCGCTTATATTGTGTTCTTGTTATTGTAGATTAATTGTATACATAGCATCCTCACTATCATTACGAGGTATACTAGATGCTAACAAATTGATCAGACCGAACTATGTGGACTGATTGAAAAATTTGAGAATTATTCTCACTCAGGAGAAAGTTTTCTATATACTGGATACCTACACTCGATACGATCAGGAAAGATGTATCTGAAGAGGAAAGGGCCATATATAAGATGTGAAAGGATGACAGTATGACTGTCAAGTGCATCATGCTTGTCTCAATGAATAATGAGCTTCAGAGACAGCATGAGGATATGGATGTTCTTTCTATACTCCTTAATCTTAAGAAGTTATATGGGGAACAAAGTTGAACTGCTAGATATGAGATATTTAAGCAGTTATTTGTACTCGAATGATTGAAGGCACGTCTGTGCAAACTCATATCCTAAAGATGATGGATTTGATCACTCGTCTGGGATAGTTGGATTTCACTATGGACGGTGAACTTAGTCAGAATTTGATCCTACAGTCACTCTCTGATTTTTTTCTCTCAGTTTGTCATTAACTACTATATGAACAAACTGAATATTAGCCTATCTGAACTACTAAACATGCTAAAAATAGCAGAGAGCCATTTCAAAGGTGAAAAGGCTCCAGTTCTTCTTGTTGATAAGATCAATAAGAAAAAAAGTAAGAAGGGTTCCAAGAAAAAGTTGAACCCTAAGGGTAGCATCTCCAAAAAGAAGACGAAGAAGATCTCTGCCAGAGGTACTTGTTATCACTGTGGCAAGGATGGGCACTGGAAGAAGAATTGCAAAGAATACCTTACAATCATGAAATAAGCAAGTGTTGCTAAAGGTTTGTATATGATACAACTAACTTATCATTAAGTATATCAATTTTAGATTCTTGGATATTAGATACCGCTTATGACTTACACCTTTGCAAATTGTTGCAGAATCTATAAGAAATAAGAGTCTGAATAAAGGTGACTTCGAGCTTTTCGACGCTAGTGGAGAGTCCATTCAGGCCGAAACCATAAGAACCAGGATTTTGAAGTTATCTTCGGATAAAATTTTGGAACTGAAGATCTGTCATTACATTCCTAAAGTTGTTAGAAATATTATTTCTATACTCTTATTAAAACAAGGCTTTGAAATAAAAGCTAAGAACAATAGTTATTCTATTATTTTCTAATAAATTTATGAAAATACTTCTGTTAATAATGGTATTTTATTCCTATCACTTAATGATAATGTATTTTAAGTTGATAATATGAAGAAAGAAAAGAGAAGATGTGAATGTTCCATACCTTTGGCACTGCCGACTTGGTGATATCAATGAGTCAAGAATTCACAAGTTATATAAAGATAAATTCTTTGATCTTTATGATTTTAAATCATATGAAACTTGTGAATCTTGTTTCATAGATAAAATGATCAAGACTCCATTTACTGGACATGGAGAAAGGGCAAGTCACATTTTGGACCTTGTACATAATGATGTTTGTGGTCCAATATCAACTCAAGCTAGAGGTGGATACTTTTACTTCATCACATTTACTGATGATATGTCTAGATTTGGATATATATATTTAATGAAATACAAATCCAAAGCCTTTGACAAGTTTAAAGAATATCAAAGAATGGTTGAGAAACAAACTGATAAAAATATTAAAGCTCTTCGATCTGATCGAGGAACAGAATACTTGACTAGTGAGTTCCTTGATCATTTAAAATAAAATGGTATACTCTCTCAGTAGACACCTCCTTACACTCCACAATTAAATAGTATTATGGAAAGAAGGAATCGCACCTTATTAAATATGGTGTGATCCATGATGTATTTCACGGATCTTCCAATCTCCTTTTGAGGATATGCTCTCAAGGCCGTAGTGTATATCTTGAACAAATGCCATCCAAGTCTGTCTCTAGTACTCCATATGAGATATGAAAAAGAAAGAGACCCAGTCTTAACATCTTAAGATTTGGGATTGCCCTACTTATATGAAAAATGTTGATGGACATAAGCTTAGTGCTAGATCAAATAAATACAAATTTATGGGTTATCTCAAAGAGAGTATAGGATACTACGTCTACCATCCTACTCAACAAAAGATGTTTGTTGGTAGGTATGCTGTATTCTTGGAGAAAGAATTTATCCAAGAAAGGGACAGTAAGAGGTCTGTTGAACTTGAGGAAGTTCAAAACCTACAACCTATCCAGAATTTACAAGTCGATTCTCAACCAGATGTGCCCATTATTGAGGCACAGCTACTACACACACCTCCTCTCTGAAGGTCAAGTAAAGTGCATAATGTACCACTCAGGTATGGATTTATCATTGAGAATGACAATACATCCCACATCATTGAGAATAATTATCTCACGACCTATTCGGAAGCTATCATGAGTGGTGACTGATAAATAGCTCAATACCATGAAATCCGAAATGGACTCTATGTATACCAACTAGTTTGGACTTTGTTTGATGCGCTTGAGGGTGTGACCCCAATAGGCTGCAAATGGATCTTCAAGAAAAAGATTAGAGCAGATGGCCCGGTAGAGACCTATAAGGCCAGGCTGGTGGCAAAAATTCAGACAAAATAAGATGTTCATTATAAAAAATCTTTCGTCTATAGCCATGCTCAAGTCTATTCGGATTATGCTTGCTATTGCTGCATACTATGACTATGAGATCTGGCAGATGGATGTCAAAACTACATTCTTTAATGAAAACTTTGAGGAAAAATCTACATGACTCAGATCTTTAGTGGGAGAGCAAATCAAGTATGCAAGCTGAATAGATCTATTTATGGATTAAAGCAAGCATCGAGAAGCTAGAATATCCATTTTGATGAGACAGTCAAATCATTTGGCTTTATCAAAAATATGGAAGAATCTTGTGTGAACTAGAAACTAGTAGGAGTATCGTTGTCTTCTTAGTTTTATATATGAATAACATACTGCTCATTAAAAATGATATCCCTATATTGCAATCAGTCAAGACATGGCTATCACAAAGTTTTCATTAAGACTTGGGTGAAGCATCCTATATACTTGGTATAAAGATCTATAAGGATAGATCAAAGAGGATGCTTGACTTATTCTAGTCTAAGTACATAGACCTTGTATTGAAGAGGTTCAATATGGAGGGAAGTAAAGAGGTTACTTGTCCATGGGTCATGGAATCTCTAAGAAGATGTCTCCTAAAACACCTAAAGAGAGAAATAGAATGAGTTCTATTCCTTATGCTTCGGTTGTAGGATCAATAACGTATGCTATGCTGTGTACCAGGCCTGATGTGGCTTATGCCTTGAACATTGTAAGCAGATTTCAAGCTGATCCCAGGGAGGATCATTGGAAAGCTGTGAAAAACATACTCAAGTACTTGAGAAGGACTAGAGATGTCTTTCTTATATATGGTGGATCTGATTTAAAACTAAAGGTTATACTAATTCTAGTTTTCGATCTGATCTGGATGATAGCAAATCTATATCTGGATATATGTTCACTGTGTATGGTGGAGCAGTAAGTTGGAAGAGTTCCAAACAGCAAACTATTGCTGATTCAGTTATCGAGACTAAGTATATTGCTACTAGTGAGGCTGCTAAGGAGGCCATCTGGATGAAAGAATTCATCTCAAAATTAGGTATGGTTTTAGGGATTGAACAACCAGTGCTCCTTTATTGTGACAATACTGGGACAGTTGCTCAAGCCAAGGAACCAAGGTCTTACCATAAATTCAAGCACATCCTAAGATGGTTCCACCTCATTCGGAAGATAGTCGAAAGATGCGATGTGATCGTGGAGCGACTTAATATCAAGAACAATATAGTCGATCCGTTCACTAAGGCCTTGTCATTACAGCAGTTTGACCGTCACCTTAATTGCATGGGCATCAAGTACAAAGATGATTCACTTTAGTGCAAGTGGGAGATTGAAAGAATAATGCTCTCCAAGCCAATCGCATATGGGATGTGATCGGATATTTTTTATATTTTATCTTTCAAACTCATGTAATTGACATTGTTATTTAATAAAATAAGTATTTTAATTCATTATATGCTACATCTTATTATTATTTTTAAATTATAATGAACCCCATAGGTCTGGACAATAGTTTTAGGGTCATGATGAGATCACGCTAGTGAGACCTAAATCCTTGATAGCCATGACCTAAAATATTTTCAGCCATTAGTTCATTGAGTCGGGGATCAATGATACTAGTAAGATTGGCATGTCCTATGTATGCTCAGTGATGAGGGTGGTTGATCTTACAACCACTTGTATGATGACACTAATACAAGGATATGGGTGCTCATTAGAGAATGAGTTCACTAAATAGACCTACGAGAGAACATCTGATGGAATCTTATTTATATGTCAGCTGATGATTCTCTAATGGGAGTTGTGTAAGTGATCATTTGACCTGAGATCGTCATGGTACCTTATATACATGAATCCATATTTTGGTTCACTTCCTAACTTGATTCTTTGATCCTTGTGTGAGGTGTTCTGAATGTAGTGAAGTGTGCATGGAAGTTGTGAGTGATCAATAAGAGATCAGTCACTCCTAATAAAGGGAGCGAACATCCTATGCGATCTCAAAGGTCGATGATTCTGAAAGTTTTTGGCCAAAGCGGGATGATAATTAGAAAGAGATTTCTACTATATCATTAATTGAATCATCACTTTTTGATCGAGATACATATAGATAAGCAATTGGGTTTGACATGATTTCATACCCACAGCTCATCTGCGATGTTGTTTGACTGAAAGATTGAATTATACGGTAACTTGCCACTGAAAGATATTTTGATAATTTTCATCAAATTTTAATATTTTAGATAGTCATGATACATTGTTAGATGTCAATCTTAACTTGTGAACTCATCAAAATTAAAAGAGTTTAATTCAAAATTAATTAAGAAGAGTCCTAGTTGATTGAGACTCTTGAGCTGACCTAATCTGATCAGATTAGGGTTACGTCAAGAGTTTGTGTCCACCGCTGGCTAGATTTGAAATCCAATGGATGACACACTTTAAAATTTAATCTTGATCTGATTTAATTAGGATTTAATATAAATTCTAAGGGTTAATTTGATATGCTAGCACATTGCGTTAATCCAAATTTCTAATTTGGTTCAGTTCAAAGTGTTTGAGCTAAACTAGACCAGTTGTCTTTGACCTAATTGGTTGGGTCTAATTTAATTGGACTCTTATCTAACTTAGAAATATTTTAAGTGTGGAAGGAGTCCTCTGCACCCACCAAATTTCACATCCAAAATAATGCCGCCACCATTATTTGTGTTGAGAAGTGGAAGAGTCCTTCTTCATGAAGACTCTTATCCATCTCCTCATTTTCCTCCTGGTTCATAATTATCACCGTCAAATTAATGTGAGGGATTTATGGGGTGTAGAAGAGGAGTCTTTTTGTGTGAAGGCTCTTCTGCACCAATTATTGATACAGAGAATTTATTCTCCACATGAAGATATGGAGCGCCAAGAGTTGGTGCCCCTTGGTCTTTCCTTACCTCCCCTCTTAGCCTATTTATATGGGGCATCCCATATGGTCTAAGGACTGGATTTTGGATGAAAACAGAGCTAATTGGCGAATTGACGTGTGATAAGGAAGAAAAATTCTTAAAAAAATTTGAGAAAAAGGCAAAGAAAAAATTGAGTGGAAAAGTTGTAGGAAGAGTGGTGAGATAATTAGCAAGTATTGCTAGTTTGTCCCAGGGTTTGATTTTTTCATAGGTTGGAGTATAAAATCAAATCCTAGGTTGTGAGACTTTTGGAGAGAGTTCTCTTGGCATGATCTTGGTGGCAAAATCGAAGGTAACTAGGTATTAGTATGATCGTTCTTCAAGTTCGAAGCCGATAGTGTTCTTGTAAAGAAAGACTGCGGAAATGCACCGGTTAGGAAGGACCTTGACCAACTTTCATGTGGATCACCATTGGAGGGCTTCTATTTTAGAGTTTTATGGAGATCACCATCTTACCATACTCTCGTTTGAGGAAGTATAAAATTCTATCTAATTGCATGTTTGTTTTTTTTATTCAACATCTACAAGGTGATTCTAAGATTTGAGTTTCGATTCGATAGTTTTAATTATTAAAACTTTCGATATGTAAATTTAAATTTTAAAATTCATTTTTGCTGCATGACCCGAACCCAATAGCTCGATGGCATGGATCGAACCTTTTCGGGATTCTGGTTTGAGCTAGAATTGGGTTTAATTCTAGTGACTTAAGACTTTAGTTTTAGAGATCTTAAGGAGCTAATCCAAATATTAGACTATGGGTTAAGTCTAATGGGTGTGCAAGACAAGACATGGGTGTACATGGGCTTGAGAATTGTACCAAATTAGATTAGCATAAAAATTTTTGATTTGGGTCAAATTGACCATGTATATATATAATTTTGTATATGATTTTGATAGAATAGAATCAGAATACAAGCCTTCTCTCTCTAATTGCTGTTTCTCTCTCCCTCTCATGTTTCTCCTCTCCTCTTCCTCATGCCTAGGGTTCTTCTAGGCCTGATTTGATTTGCCATCAAGGGTTTTCTCCCTTCCTTGCTGCTGCTTCCATGATCTACGATCTGCAAGAAAAGATCCAATCCCGACAATAATTGGTATCAGAGCTTTAGAGCTAGATCTAATGGAGGAAAGGTCTTGGACATCTGATTTGGGTAAGGATCTATCTTGATCTTGAGTAATCTATCCTATTTTATCCAGAATTACATAGATTTGTGAGTATTCCTTATGTGGAATTGAAATCTATGTGGAATGGCATCAAATATCCTTAAGGCAGACTTATGAAAAGTTTGATGGCAAGGAAGATTTCACCCTTCGGCAACAAAGGATGAAGGATCTGTTAGATCAAAATAGAATTTACAAGATCTTGAATAGGGGTAGGTCTGAAAAAATTTATTGAAGATTGGGAGGAATTGAAGGAATAGCTTTTAGCACAATTAGAATATGCCTTGCTAATGAGATTTTGCCTGAGATTAACACAGAGAGCACACCAAAAGGGCTTTGGAAGAAGCTTGAGAACACAAACATGGGTAAGAATATGACAAACAAGTTGTGGTTGAAAAGTAATTGTATAGTTTGAGGATGTCCGAAGGAGGAGATCTGATTGCCTGCATCCAGAAATTCAATCAAGTTTGCTTAGATGTCATGAGCCTTGATGTGAAGATTGATAAGGAGGATAGAGCTCTCCTATTGTTGTGTTCGTTACTAGTTTCTTATGATGGTCGCATTACTACTTTGGTGTATGGAAAAGAGACCCTGAATTTTGAGGAAGTAGTTGGAGTTCTCAGGTCAAATGAGCAGTAAGAGAAGCTATGTAAAGGTAGCCCTAACTCAGAGGTGCTTGCTATGAATGAGAGGTAAGGGAGACCTAAAGAGAGGACTCGAGATAAGTCAAAGGGTAGATCGAAGTCTTAAGAAATTCGAAGGCTATGAAATTCTACAAGTGTCATCAGCCTGGTCATCTAAGAAGAAATTGCCCACTTTGTAGAATGAGAAGGGAAGGGCAAGGTTGGATCGGCCAATGGGAGTGGTGCTCTATCATCTGAAATAATGGAGATGACGTACTGGTAGTATCAGATGGGGTAGTAGGTTTGATAGCCATTTGACACTTAATTCAATATGTTTCCACCACTACACTGTACATCATGATTGGTTTGCCTCCTATGAGAAATTAGATGGTGGTAGTGTAAGTCTTTGAGATGATCACCCATGTAAAGTGGCTGGTGTTGGTGCTATTAGGGTTAAGATGTATGATGGAGTCATACAGACACTTACCAATGTGAAGCATATGTCGGAACTAAAGAAAATTTAATATCCCTAGGTTACTTAGAGAAGCAAGGATATACTTTCAGTTGTCAGCCAGAGAGTGGGTGTTTAAAGATCTCCAAGGATGCTTTAGTGGTGATGAAAGGAAAAGACTAAGCAATAATCTGTATAGGATGGAAGGCTCAGTGGTTATTGATAATGCGGAGGTTTCTGCAGCAGTACAGAAGGAGCAGCTCGCCTACCAACTATGGCACTATCATATGGGTCACATGAGTGACCAAGGGCTCATAGAATTAAGTAGGAGAGGACTGATTCCAGCACTCAAAAAGGAGGATGATGATCTTTGTGAGTCTTGCATTTACGATAAACAGCACAGGATAAAGTTTTTAGTAGTACCAAGCGGAGTGAAGTTATTTGGAGCTTATTCACTCGAACGTATGGGGACCGATACCTATTATAGCTCGGGTGGAGCTAGATATTTTGTCACCTTTATAGATGACTTCTCTAAGAGAGTTTGGTGTACCTGATTAGAGAAAATCAAAGGTATTGTCTGATTTAAGGTCTGGAGAGCTGAGGTGGAGAAGGACACAGGGCAGCCAGTGAAGTGTTTAAGATCTGATAATGGAGGGGAGTACATAAAACTGAAGTTCAAGAGGTACTGTGAGAAAATAGCATCAAGCACCATTACACAATGAGGATGATCCTCAACAGAACGGTATCATGGAGAGGATGAACCAGACACTGACTGAGAAGGTCAGGAGCTTGAGGCTACAAGCATCACTATCCAAGTCTTTTGGGGTGATGCTTTAACATTTGCTTGTTCCTTGTTAACATGTCTCCTCATAAATCACTCAATGGAGGATTTTCAAAGACAGTCTAGAGTGGGAAGAAGGTGGAGTTTGGCCATCTAAAGGTGTTCGGCTATTTGGCTTATCCTTTGGTGGAGGAAGCCGAATGAAGCAAGTTGGACCCAAAGTCACAGAAGATGATCTTCATCGAGTATCCTGCAGGTGTAAAAGGTTACGTGCTATGGGATCCATATTTTCAGAAGTGTGTCATCAGCAAGAATGTGATCTTTGATGAAAAGAGCATCTTGAAGAAGTCAAAAAGTGCAGATGGAGAAGGAAGACAGCTCAAGATAGTAGTGAACAGCACTCACAGTCAGATGATTTGTCTTCAACTTTAGATTCAAAACGTGTTCAGTTTGAGATGGAGTTGGGAAGGCATGGTCATACACCTGTGGAGGATCAATGAGGAGAGGATGTTGTTCGAAAGGAAGTGTAGAGGCAGCCACAGGCAGCACACTTGTAGGATATAGTAAGGGAGTGGCACTACACAAGCCAAAGTGCACTGTTCATAAACTGGTCAGGTATGGCATTAATGAGATGATTTCTTATCCTCTCATCACTGCTAATGGTGATCCAGATACCTTTGAAGAGATTATCGAGAGTCTAAATCAGGAATCATGGATGCAGACCATGATGGAGGAGATGGAGTCTCTCAAAAAGAATCAGACGTGGCAGTTTGTGGATTTATCGGAGGATGCTTGACCCATTGGCTCCAAATGAGTTTATACCAGAAAGGAGGCACCTTTAGAGCCAAGTGAAGTGAGGTACAAGGCTAGACTTGTAGCCAAAGGGTACTTATACAGAAAAGGAGTTGATTATATAGAGATATTCTCTCTGATCGTCAGACATACATCTATCAAGATGCTGTTGAGCATTGTAGCAGCACAGGATCTGAAATTGGAGTGGATGGATGTGAAGACGGCATTCCTTCATGGTCATTTGGAGGAGAGCATTTATATGGAGCAACCAAAGGAGTTTAGAGAACCTGGGTTAGATGAAATGGCTTGTTTGCTAAAGAAATCACTATACGAATTGAAGCAGCCTCCTAGATAGTGGTACAAATGGTTTGACACTTATGTGAGGAGCATTTATCTTTCCAGGTATGATTATGACCTACGTATGTATATTAGATCTCTAGATGATGGATCTAGGATATATTTATTTTGTATGTAGATGATATGTTGATTGCATGCAAGAGTTAAGAAGTTGCACAAGAGTTGAAAGAAGCTTTGTCTCGAAAGTTTGAGATGAAGGACTTGGGGCTTGCACGGAAGATCTTAAGTATGGAGATCAGCAGAGATAGATCCAAAGGGCTATTGCACTTATCTCAGAGAGGCTACATAAGAAAATCTTGGAGAGATATGGAATGAAGGATGCAAAACCGACATATCTGCCACTTGCCAGGAACTTCAGGCTCTCAAAGATTATGTCACCAAAGACTGAGATGGAGGCTCAGAAGATGGATAGAGTACCATCTGCCTCTAGTGTGGGAGCATTATGTACACTATGGTGTGTTGTGGGCTGGATATAGCCCATGCAGTGAGTCAGATGAGCAGGTTTATGGTAGAGCCTGACAAGAAGCACTGGAGAGTGCTGAAAGATATTTTTAGATATCTGGCTGGTATAGTTGGAGTTGATATTTACTATGGTTAGCAAGGAAGTGCTGATGGATACTCCAATATGTCCAAAAAGGCTTAAGGGGTTATAGAGAGGTTTGTAGATGCAGATTTTGGTAGAGATGTAGATACTCGATGCTCAATGATAGGTTTTGTGTTCAGCCTATATGGAGGTCCAATCTCATGGAGATCTTGCTTACAATCCATAATGATCTTATCTAATACAGAAGTGGAGTACATTGGCATCACAGAGGTAGCGAAGGAAGCCCTATGGTTGAAGGGCTTAGCTTTGAAGATGGGCTTCCTACAGGAGGCTGTTAGAGTGCATTCTAACAACCAGAGTACTTTGTTGCTTGCATAGAACTTCATTTATCATGCAAGGATGAAGCACATTAACATCGGATACCACCGGATCAGAGAGCTTGTGGAAGATGGTGAAGTGGAGCTGGTGAAGATTCGCACCAAGGAGAATCCAGCTGATGTACTCACGAAGGTACTTTCATGGGACAGCTTTTACCATTGTGTAGCACTGATGGGCTAGTAGGTAGGATTGAGTTCATAAGAACTTGAGAGTATCAAGGTGGAGATTGTGAGCTCAGGTATGGTGCTTCTAAGTCTCGAAAACTGATGAAGAAAGGACAAGATGTGAACGAAGCATCAGGAGCATCAGCCAGCAGTCGAGTTGGCTTGAGCTCTGAGAGATCCGGCTTGGACAACAGACAAAGAGCTGTATTTCTGACATCAGTGGATGACACAGTTGTCGAGCTAGCTCGAATCCAGATCGAGCCGGCTCGAACCATGATAGAGCCAATTCGAATAGCGGAACAGAAGACAGTATTTTGATATGCTGCGGATCAGGCATGCTAGAGCTGGCTCGAATCCTGACAGAGTCGGCTCAATGGCACGGACCAAACCTTTTCGGGATTCTGGTTTAAGCTAGAATTAGATTTAATTCTAGTGACTTAAGACTGGTTTGGAGTTCTTAAGGAGCTAATCCAAGGATTAGACTAGGGGTTTAGTCTAATGGGTGTGCAAGGCAAGACATGGATGTACATGGGCTTGAGAATTATACCAAATTGGGTTAGCTGGGCGAGTTTTGGTTGGATCAAATTGACCATATATATATATATGTATTATATATATATATATATGTATATATATATATATATATGTGTATGTATATATATATATATATTATGTATATATATATATATATATTATGTATATATATATATATAGTATA
>KE505080.1:280803-292292 GCA_000441515.1 Elaeis oleifera
TATTTAGATATGATCTAAAAGTTCGTTATGATTAATTTATTTCAATTTATGCAAGATCTGAAACTAATGATATCTGTTGGCATGCCAACTGAGCCAACTCAGTTTTGAACTAAATCGACTCAGTCTCCTCATTTGTCAGCTCAATGTTGACTGATCCGAGCCAGTTATCTCAGATCGAATAGTAATGGTTACTTTTCATGATTAGTTAGTCGATCAAGTATCAGACTTAGTCGACCTACTGAAGTGAGCCGACTCTGTTCAGGGGTGAGCTGACCTAATTTCAAAACAAAAATTTTACATAAAATGATGTAAAATTATTTACAAATTAAAATAGTTTCAATTAATAAATTAATAATTTTAACCATGTTAATACTATACCTAATTAAGAATTAAAAATATATTTTAGATCTAGAATTATGATTAAACATCTAATGACATTGCATAAAACATGGGATATGGATTAGCTCAAATCAGGTCTTTCTAATTGGGTTAGATCTATGGTTAAAATCAAAGACTTAATGGACTAAAGGGTAGTTGATCTGATCTAACCAATAGTTGATTTAGATTAGGTCAAGAATACTCTAGATCAAATATAATATTTATAGTTGGTCGAGTCCATGTCTTTGATTAGACCAAATGGATCTTGATTGTGGCTCAAAGGTCGAGCCCAAGTCATTAGGCTGATTAGATCGCTAGGTGACTCGAGTTAACCAATGTCGTTAAGGTTAATCAGTATGACTAATTTAGGTACCCTGGACTGGCTTATCTTAGTCCTTCTCATGACTTAGTGAAGTCAGTGGGAAGATTTATGACTTGCCGGTTGGACCAACTAATCTTTAGTCCTTTTCATGACTTGGTGAAGTCAGTAGGAGGATTTATGACTTACAGATCGACTGATATCTTTCAAAAGATTTAATCAAATCTTTAAATTATTAGATTCATAAAATGAGCTAGCTATAGAGATAATTAGATCATAGCCTCTCATTAAAATGAATGGTAATGGGACCATTACTTCATATTCACACTGCAGGCATCATCCATTTGGTATTTCTCTGAATGATGAAATTATTATTCATCATATGATGATTTAGTCGAGTCTCTTTGATGGTGGTCAGATTGGTCGAGCCTTCCTCGGGCCAGATCATTCATTAGTTAGAATTACTGAATAGGTTCATATTAATGGTTGGACCTAATTGGGACTTTCAGTGGAGGCCCTTAGCCTACTGAAATGAAGCCTAAGGTAAAATCAATTACTAGAAGTTATTTGGAGAAATAATTGGTTAAGAATCTATCCATAGATGCACATGGATTGATCGAGCCTTTCTCGGACTCGTATGCAGTCTATGTGGATTCTAGTATCCGCTAAGGAATTAAAGTAATTCTTCGAATTGGAGGTAGAGGCTACCAATTCATATAAAATAGTGGAAAACTTTTAAACTAGAGTCTAAGTCTTTAGACTTAAAATAGTTCATATACTTATAGGTCAATTGTTCTCTTTTCAGAAATGACTAGAATATTGTCGCTCTGTCCACTGTTCGATGGTGACAATATTATCAGACCTAACTTCGATAGGCAATATCAGAAGTTAAGCATAGTCCTTGAGCCTGAATTGATCAAAAAATCTAAGGCTAACAACAATCAGATAGAATGCTTCTTTAAAAGAAGCTGGATCATTCGAAGAGGAATTGTTCTCAATGTTTTGGGTCCCTTAATCTAAACAGGACTAAAAGAGAAATCAGCAAATGGTTGCTGGTCAAAATAGTTATATGATAACTCATTAAATTTTCTATTGATGATACTACTACCTGGGTATTGGATACTGATAGTATAAGTCATATTTGTAATTAGTTGTAAAACTTTAGGATAGTAGAAAGTTTGAAAATGGCAAGAGACTTTTGAATGTAAAGATGGAAGTCTGTTCTAATCCTAACATTAAGAATTGTCGAGCTTATTTTCAATCCTGACGATGTCATTTTAAGTGATTATCACTATTATCCAATCTTATTGATGGTGTCAATAAAATGATTATTGAGATATCATTGTGAATAATACTACAATAATGAGTGGATAATTGAAAATGACATAAACTCAATACTATAACCTGTTAGTCTAAAGTACACATCTAACTAGCATCATAGATTAGATAATGTCACTGAAGCCTATCTTTAGCATAGTTGACTTAGTCACCTTTTATTAAAAAGGGTGAATAAGCCACTAATATTCTGAGTTTGATACATATTGATATATTTGCACTCATGAACATAAGTGCCAGAAGAGGGCTTTACTACTTCATTAAAATCTTAGATGATCTATCTTGGTATGGGTGCATCTTGCTTATGAAGCACAAGTTCGAATCGGTTGAACTGTTCAAATAATTTCATAATTAGATAAAAAATAAACTACAAAGAGTATTAAAACTCATCAGTTAGACTGATGAAGTGAATACCTTTATAGTAAACTTTGACATATCTAGAAGAGAATTGGATTTTCTCTTTATGGATATCTCATAGGATACCACAGTTTAAAAAGGTGTATGAAAGGAGGAATCAAACATTTGGTCAACTATGAGTTTGCTAGTTGTTTGAGGTTATGTTTTAGAGACTACTTGATATGTGCTCAAGAATATTTTGAGCAAATCGATCACCAAATCTTCATATGAGATATAGACTTGGATAATTCGATGCTCTCTTATCTCAGGATTTGGGATGTC
Source organism: Elaeis oleifera (assembly GCA_000441515.1). Lineage (NCBI taxonomy): Eukaryota > Viridiplantae > Streptophyta > Magnoliopsida > Arecales > Arecaceae > Elaeis > Elaeis oleifera. The sequence goes on from KE505080.1 coordinate 283,514, forward strand.
GAGCTTATGTGAAATGTTCACAAACCGACTAGCTTGAATTTTGATCTGATAAATATTATTTAGGATATTCTAAAACAATTAGAGATATTCCTTCTACCTTTCTAATGAATATAAGATGTTCTTGAATCTTAAGGCATTCTTTTGCAAAAGAATTTTCTTGGTGAAGAAACTGATATCGTTAAGAACAAGCTTAGTAAAGCTTGATAGGTAGAGAAACCAACACTGATACATGATCCAACAGAATCGGAGTTGATTAGATCAAATCCGGAGTCTGATGTAAAGGCATCCTTAAGTAGATACGGTAGAGTACTATGTCAGTCAAATAGATACTTCAGTTTTTAGATTTGAGATGGAGATTTGATCTCCCATACGGATGCAATACAGTGATCTAACTTTGAGAAGTGGCTTGGAGCCATTAAATCTGAAATGAAATCCATGAAGATTGACGATGTATGGATATTCGTTGATTCACCTGAAGGGGTAAGATCCATAGGGTATAAGTGGATTTTAGATGGATAAAAGGTGAAGACGGAAAGGTGGAGATCTATTAACTCTGTCCGATTGCCAAGAGATTTCATCAAAGTTATAGTGTTGAGTATGACGAGATATTTTTTTTTGGCAATCCTCAAATCCATTCGAATTGAATCAAGCTTCTCGAAGTTGGAACATATGTTTTGAATGTATGGCTTCGTTGAGAATGAAGTAGAATCCTATATGTATAAATGGACTAAAAGTTTTGTAATAGTATTCTTTGTGTTGTTTGGGATGAAATTCTCTTAATCAGGAATGACATCCCTACATTACAAGGAATAAAAGCTTGGTTGTTATCTCTGTTCTCCATAAAGATTTAGAAGGTTATGAGAATTATCTTTAAATATTTATGAAATACTAAGGATAGGTAGCTCATTTATGAAGAATCTGACTTCAAATTTATGGAATATAGATTCCAATATCTAGTCGGATCGAAATGACAAAGTTGTGTTAGATTATATTATTACCCTAAAAGGAGGAGTAACATACTGAAAAAGTTTTTTGCAGTATTTAGTAGCCAATTTATTTACGATACGGAGTTCTTTATGGTATTTGATGCTGGTAAAGAAGTTGTTTGGTTATGAAAGTTCATTAGCAAGCTTGGAGTGGCACCCTCTATTGATGGTCCAGTCTTTCTATATTGACAGCAGCACTGGAGCCATAGCTCAAGTTGAAGAACTGATATTCCATCTGAGAACCAAACACTTTCTGCATTGCAATCACCTTATCTAAAAAGATTGAGGTAAAGTCAACCTTAAGAAGATCGACTAAAAGAAGAACTTGACCGACCCATTGACTAGAGCAATCGGATCTAAGAAGTTCGATGATCACAAATGGAAGATGGGTATTTGATACCGATCTAATTGGCTTTAGTCTAAGTGAGAGTTGTTGAAAAATATATCCTAAAGTCAATCATCTGGTTGTAGATAATTGTGCTCCATGCATGTATATAAATTATAAATTGATAAATATTATCTAGCAAATTTATCATAAGGAATATATCTTTCTAAATAGAATTTATGAGTTATGATAAAGTCCTTAAAGCTACTTCCAAATAATAAAGAAGGATTTATTGTGTAGTTCTTAAATCCTGCTCACGAGCAAACGATACAATTATTATAAGGATGATAATTATATCAAGTGTAGGTCGTTGTGTGCCATATTAATTGGTTGTCCTCTTAACCAAGGTGTGTGGAGACAGGGGTATGTCATGCAGGTGAAATGTAGGAGTACATTTCACTAAGCGTGACCAACTCTAGAGTACTCTGCTGTCAAAGATTGCTCTGATGAGATATAGGTATAAGTATCCCTCTAACCTACGATTGCCTTAGTGACTTGCAAGCAACTCATTGTGTTTTGATGTCGGACTATCTGAATTCTAATTCGATGATGGAAGGTTTTGGGTACAGTCAAATATTTATGAAATCTGAGTGCGAGTCAAGATGGGATTGACCACTCCAAGTAAATTGAAGATGATACATCATTGTGTTTTAATTCAGCAAAACTCTGACCAACGTAGTCCTAATGAGGAGTCACAAGATTTTGAGATTAAAACATAATGTAGACCACTCATCTAGGATTGACAGTTTAACTCTAAGTCATCTTTGAGCATCGAGAGTCAAAGAGATGAATTATATGGTAACTATATCCATATAGGTTCTTGAGTGTTGCTGAGCATACATTCGGTCTATCCGGATATTGGATTTTATTGTTAGATAGTTACATCGATTAGTATAGAAATTATTCTTATACTACCGACTTAGGTTCGAATCTATGGAGTCACACCATAGAAGTACCTGTCTGATCAAATAGCTGATCGATGATTATAAATCATTGAAGGATTTAACTATCAATGTGATTGATGATTAATCATATGCAAAGATTGTAATAAATTATTTACTAATAGTTGGTAAATTAGAAGAATAATTTATTAATAATTTGATTGTTAATTGGCTCAATTTAATTGAGCAATGGGGATTGGATCAAATCTAATTGAATTGGATTCAATTAAGTTTGCTTTGGATTGATTGGATCCAGCCTATTGGATAAAAGATTTGTTCTAATTGATCTTAGGGATGCAAATCAGATTTAATTGAAAAGAATTTAATTTAATTTGATATGGATTTGATTGGATCAAATCCTATTGGATAATAGACTTGATTGGATCAAGCCCTATTGATTATGACATGACCTTATATCCAAAAATCAATTCCTACATTGATGAGATTTTTATCTAACTAATTTCTAATTGGATTAGGACCTAATTAGTTCCTAATTAGACTAGGATCTAATTAGTTAGTTTGTTGTAACTAATTCTTAAATTGGTTAGGATTGGTCATAGAATTAGTTAGAGTTTGATCAAGAATCATGAGTCCTATTTAGAATAGGACTTAACCAACTCATAACCACCCATATGCTATTTATTCCCCACACCTCCTCTCCTTTTGTTATGAGAAAGGCATGCCCACTTTTAAGATCTGTATCCCCTCTTGTTTCTTCCATGTAAGATGGCGTCCCTCTTCTCCTCTTGTCGCCAATAACTTAGGAGGGGGGCATCCAAGAGTTGGACATCCCAAGACTCCTCCATATGCTTCCCTATCCCACACCCCTTTAGAAGGAGATTTTGATGGCCTTTAGTTGTTGGTTCCAAGGCATCAAAAAGAGGCCCTCTTGCTGATTTACAGTAGAAAATTAGGAAAGAAAGATTCATTCCAACGAGAGGAAGAGAAGGAAGAAGAAATATCTTCTTTCTAGTGTGCAGCCTTGGAGAAGGAGTTCTTCTCTATAATTTTTTAAATTTTTTATAATATAAAATTAGATTAGATCTAATTTTAAATAAAAATTTAGAAAAAAATATCAAAAAATCAAGTTGGGTGTTTGTGGCTTCTTAGGGCTCTAGATCAAAAAAAAAGCAAGAAAAAAAGAGAAGAACGATTCTTCTCTTGGGTTTTCTTTTAGTTTTTTAGGATACGAAAATTCATGTTATTTTCTACATGAGAAATTAGATTAGGTCTAATTTTATCATGAAACATCAAAGAAAAAAAGTTCTTCTTAAAGGCATAAAAAAGAAGAGAGGAAGGTTCTCTCTTGTGCGTGGAAGAATAAAGAAGAAAGAATTTTTCTCTTGATCTTTATCATAGAGATTTGATGCGTAGATCTAGGAAGAAAAAGAGAGGGTCTTCTTATTCTTCATCCTCTTCATGTTCCTCTTAGATTAGTCAATAAAAGGTGTCTTTGCGAGCTAGCACTCTCAGAGAGATCGATCAGTACAAGGGCTTCGTATAGATACTCGTAGAAGTCAGACGCATGTATAGCTGTTGAGTATCATGAAGAATCAATTATCATGAATTTCAGATGTGGTGATCTACTATCCGTGCTTAGATATTGAGTTTTGAACTCAATTTATATTTTAGATATGATCTAAATATAATATAAATAAGATCTATATTTGCTGAATTTTAGATTTCAGATTTATATACATACATATTAGTTCATGTCATAGATCTTGTATGGTAGTTTTAGATTTGATCTATACATATATTGTAGATTAAATTATTTAATCTATGTATGTTCTATTGTAAATTTTAAAATACATGCACAAAATCGTCAAGCTATCCTTCATTGATCTCTCTGGATTATAGGAGTTAATATATCACTATATTTTAATTTAGTAAACTCTGGGCCCGAGTAATCGATGTGATGAATGTGAAAGGTTGAAATACTATGTGGATGACTCATTCAAGATTGACAGGTAAATCCTAGATCATCTTTTAGCATTCGAGGTCAAAGAGATGAATTATGTGGTAATCATATGTGTAGGTTCTTAAATATTATCTTACATATATTTGATTTATCCAAACATCGAAACCATTGCTAGATGGTAATTACAGAAAATGATTCCTCTACTACGAGCTTAGTGTTTGAACCTATGGAATCACATACAAAATCAGACAATATAGAAAGAATTGATCTAAATCTATGAGTTTAATTTGAAAATACGTGACTTGATTGAATGAATAGATTAGCTTAATTAAGAATTAAGTTAAGGATCATATGAGATTAAATAAGTTGACTATGTCTTGCTAGCACTAGACATGAGGTTCAGATTTAATTTTGAGAATGATAATGATCTGATCAATAATCCAAGAGATTTATGAGAGAGTCAATATATGTCCTAATTAATTTTAGATTAGATCTAATTTAATTAAAATTAATTGGATAAAAATTTAAATTAGACTTGGATCAAAATCCTAATTAGATTAGGATTGATAGGCTTTTCGAATCTGGTTCGAATCAGATTTGAATCAGATCCAATTTGAGTCAAATATAAGCCCATTTGGTTAAGAACTAAAGAGTCTATGAAATCTAGGACTCCCTCTCATAAAGTGGCTGACTAATAGGAAGGGAGGTGCTAATATTTTTCACCCAAAAGAGGGAGAGCATGAAAGGTGTTCGCGTGAAGTATGATGGGCGCTCTCCTTTTTCATTTAGGACTCCACTTTAGATAAGATTTGGACACCTAATTAGTTAGGTCTTTGGATCAATTTTGGGATGCCACATCTATTTAAGAGGGACCACATGACCACCAATAGTATGGTATTTTTGTGCAACAAAAGAAGAAAAATCACTGATGAGAAGGGTGGTGTGTGCGACACAAAAGAAGTTCTTATTTCTTATCATGAGTTCTCTTTTGCACTCCTCTTCTGGGTGTGAGGACTCCTTTCCAGGTGTCCCTAAGGAGAGGAAATTAGATCTCCTCCTTCTCCATATTTTTTTTTGAAGATTGGCGAAAAGAAGATTATCTCTCTTTCCTACGAAGCTTGGTATGCGCGCGAAGTAGAGGGCCTGTACTTTTAAGCCTCATAAGGCATCGGATTCAAGTAACCTCTGAAGATTTGATTCCTATTCTGCTATTATAAAAAAATTCATAATTGTTATGTAAGCTTTTGAATAAAAAAATTTTCAAAATACACCCTAGCGATCCGATCAGATCGAAGAATTTTCTTCACGCCTCCTCTTGGCTGCCTCCGGTCCCCCTCCTTCCCTTGCCACTAGATCTGGCTTCCCATAGCCACCGACCGCCTCCCCGAGCCCCAGCCCGCCTCCCCAAGGCCCTAGTCCCCCTCCCCCTTCCCCCTTGCCTTCCTCTTTCCCCCCTTCCCCTTCTTCTCCTGCCGCACAGTGCTGTCTCCTACTGCATAGCACCACCTTCATGCCGCAACACCATTTTCATGGGTTTGGTGAGTATTAGCAACGACGACAATGGCTACATAGCGATCACCAAATATCGTTATTTAATTTTTTTAATATTTTAAATTAATATTTATAAAATTTAGTTAAATTAAATTTAATATTTAAATTAAATTAATAATATTTAATTAATTTTAATTAAATTAATTTTAAATTAATAATATTTAATAAATTTAAATTAATAATAATATTATTATTATTATTATTATTAATTTTAATATTATTTTGAGAGGTAGAACCATTTCGGAAAGCTCTCCAATGAGCCTAGGCCAGGGCATGGTTCGGATCTAATTCTTCTAAAATCATCAGGCCTAAGCCTGCCCCGAAGCTCGAAAGAATTTTCAGACTGGGCTTAGGTAGGGATGGCGGGCTTAAGGAGGTGGTCGGGGGCTCAGGGAGGCTATGATGACTGCCTGTGTGAGATGTGCCTAAAGAGTCTAAAGAGAGATTGATAGAGGTGATGCATTTCTATTCTTGTTGTTGTAGTTGCAGGGCAAGCTTGGATGGTCTGTTACATCGCAGACAACCGCTTGCAGCCACCTCATAATTAAAGTTATAGAGGAGCTTGCAATATCGTATTTTCCAATGGCAGATCTGAGCCTTCTTCTTTTTCTCTTTCCCTCGTTTACTTTGTTGGTCTCTAATTTAAGTACTATTTTAAGTTTTATTATATTTTTAAAAAAATATTTCTACTCCTAGTTTGCAGCTTTCTTACTTTGCAGCCACCTCATGGTTCAGGCCCATCCAAATGGGTTCGGCCGGGCTCGGGCCTGGGTTAGGGCATGGTTCGGGCCTGATTTTTTTAAAATCATTGAACCTAAGCCCACTCTGAAGCTTGAAAAAAATTTTGAGCTAGACTCGGATAGACGATTGGGGCTCGAGGAGGTAGCCAAAGGTTCGGGAAGGCTATAATGACTGTCTGTGTGAGATGCGCCTAAAGAGTCTAAAGAGAGATCGATGGAGGTGATGCTTTTCTGTTCTTGTTGTTGTAGTTGCACGGCAAGCTTGGATGGTCTGTTATATTGCAAATAACCGCTTGCAGCCATCTCATGGTTAAAGGTGCAGAGAAATTTGCAATGTCTTATTTTTCAATGGCAGATCTGAGCCTTCTTTTTTTTCTCTTTCCCTTGTTTACTTTGTTGGTCTCTGATTTAAGTATTGTTTTAAGTTTTATTTATTTTTGTAAAGATTTCTAATAGATTTGGGTTAGGCTCGAGCCTCCTAGAGTCATGATACTTTAGCTAAAGCATTTGAAAGACGTGATTTCAAACTACTTCAAGTAAACTACTTTCAGATAAATATGATGAATACAAGTGTAACATACCTTTGGAGATGGCAAGATCCGGACATCAACTGTAGCAAGTTGATTTCTAACCATGATTCCAAACTTTTGGCATACTTATCATGAGGAAACTTATAATATTTAGACTCTAGATGCACACTTGAAAGGTAGAATCAAGTCAAGAAACAAGAAAGATTCAAATCTCCAGGATATTGTGCTCCCAATCTTGAGGGTATTCGCATGTAGAGGTCAACATTTCAGTTACTTGTCGCTCATTCAGTTGAGCTCATTGTCATAGCCATCACAGCTAGTAAGTCAAGTAGCTAAGCTCGTTGTCCCTCATTCAGCTTTAAATTTTTATATTTAGAAGCTTCACATAGTTAGGTTTGAGTCAGAGGAAGGGGATCTGGAGGTCAAAAGTCAATCTTCCTACTCGATGGATGGGATGGAGGTGTAGATACATTTGTATCACCGAATGAAATGTGTAGGAATAATCTATTCGAAAATCAAAAAGCATATTGAAATATACTCTTCTATGTCGATTTAGACTTGAGGCGGAAGCAATGGGTACAATGGGGTCAAAATTCAATTTAATCATCCGATAGATGGGTCAGAGGGTACCAAACATCCGAAGGGTACTAAACACCTAGTTTATACTCCTCCACTTGCGATAAACTTCTGAACCTTTAACTCATTTTAAATACTTGTCTTGCATTGCCACCCATCCGAAGGGTACCAAACATCTAAATACTTGAATTAACTTTATGCCTCTATATTCTTATGGTTGCCTTCTTATTTTCCTGATGATGATCCAAACTAAATGGATATTGAAGGAATTGACTCCACAGATTGTTATGACCTCTTTTCTTTTACCCATATGATGTCTTAAAGCTGATGACTGTCGAAGATTAGATTTTATGAACAAATATACTTGATTTTATTTGACTTTATTCATATATACTCAATTAGATTTTATGAACATATATAACTTCTTTAATGTTGTCCTTGATCTGTGGTAGATGACTTTTCGAGGTCGAAGCCATCACAGTCGAGGAGAGAGCTCTGGAGGAGAGAGTTCTCATGCCGCCAGCTCGCATGCTTCTGCACCACACGTATCACACGATAAACTCTGATACTTTAGGTATTCTTCTTTATGTTATTTTATCCTTTATTATCTAATATAACAATCTTTATGATATCTTGATACTCTCAGATTCGGATGACATGGAATCATCAATAACCCCATAGTCACATGGAGTCGTGCTCGACTCTCAGAGTCAGAGGCATGGTAGAGGATCTGCCCAGCTCATGGCACTCTGACTTGATCGGAGGATAGATAGCTTGTCCATATTCAGAGCCACACGTAAGTTCTATATATCTTCATTAAATATATTTAAATTTTAATCATTTTAAAGTGTAACATTTATTGTTCAAAATAATTTTGTACCACATTTATAGAGCTTGGGGTGTTGGAATTCGAGGTTAAGGTATGCATATGTGTTTCAAAACTTTATTTTCTAAACACCGCAGTAGAATACAAGATTAAAACACTTTTAATCTAAATCATGCATACATAAAAATATAAAACCACAAGGATCTAGTTCATATGCTGAAATTGACATATACTGAATTTCAGATTGTAATCAAATCACATACCTGTTTGCAATCTCTTTCTTCGAATCTGGATCTGAAAGAGAAGATATTTTCTTCTAGCTG
>KE505080.1:318917-331824 GCA_000441515.1 Elaeis oleifera
ACATGTACTGCACTACCGCACAAATTTCCTTCATTCTCCTACTACCCAACAGTCTCCTTCAGTGTCGACTCTGGTATCTTCCTCCTCTAATAATAATGATGGTAATATTTTTTAACTGATTTACATCTTTCTATTGCCCATAGAAAAGCTTCTCATCCATATATTATTCTTTCTCATTATTATCATGATATTGATAATTTTATTCCTATGAGTCTCTTTCACCTTCATATAGATCTTTTATTGCATCTCTGGCTTCTATCTCTTTTCCCTCGCACTAGAAGGATGCTATAGCAGATCCAAAATGGAAGGAGGCAATGCTTAAGGAGATGAAGATCTTGGTTAAGAACAATACATGGAAGCTTGTTCCATTACCTGTTAGGAAACAAGCTGTTGGCTGCAGATGGGTTTTTACAGTGAAACAAACTGTAAAGGGGACTGTTGATCGCTATAAAGCGTGATTGATAGCAAAAAGTTATACTCAGACATATGGAATAGACTATGATAAAATTTTTACTTCAGTTGCAAAGATTAACTCTGTGAGGATCCTTATTTCTTGTGCTGCTAATCTTGACTGTAGTCTTTCTCAATTAGATGTTAAGATGCTTTTTTACATGAAGATCTTCAGGAGGAGGTGTATATGAAAATTCCTCCAAATTTCTCTAGTGCTGCAACTGCTGGAAAGGTGTGTCAGCTGCGTCGCTCACTTTATGGCTTGAAACAGTCACCTCGGGCTTGGTTTGATTGGTTCTGATGTGCAGTATTAGAAATGAGTTATCAGCAAAGTAATGCCGATCATATTATATTTTTTCAACATAACAGTGGAAAGGTTGTAATTTTAATAGTATACGTTGATGATATAATTCTGATGGATGATGATCTTTTAGAGATTAATCGTCTAAAGACTCGTTTAGCTCAGTTATTTGAAGTCAAAGATCTTGATCCTTTGAGATACTTTCTTGAGATTGAAGTTGCTAGATCATCTCATGGCATTTTTCTTTTCAGTGAAAGTATGTGCTTGACTTACTGATAGAAACAAGCATATTGGGTTGTAGACCTGCAGCTACTCTCATTAAGCAGAACTATCATCTCATGGCAGATGGTGGTACTCCAATTGATCGAGAGAGATATTAATGCCTAGCAGGATGATTGATTTATTTTCTCATACTCGTCCTGACATCACTTTTGCTGTTAGTGTCATAAGTCAGTATATGCACGATCCTCATGAGAGATATCAGGAAGCTACTTATCGGATTGTGCGTTATCTTAAAGGGTGTCCTGGACGTCGTCTTCTGTTTTCTCATCATGGACACCTTAAGATCGAGGGATATACTGATGCTGACTGGGCTGAAACTTTGGATGATAGAAAGTCTACCTCAGGTTATTGTACTTTTTGGATGGTAATCTTGTGACATGGTGCAGCAAGAAGTAGGACGTGGTTGCTCGTTCGAGTGCTGAGGCTGAATATCGGGCCTTAGCTCAAGGAGTTTGTGAAATTATATGGTTAAAACAACTCCTGACTAAGTTGTATCTTTTTCGGACTTCTCCTATATCTCTCTTCTGTGATAATAAGATAACCATTAATATTGCTAATAATCTTGTTCAGCATGATCGAACGAAGTATATTGAGATTGATCAATATTTTATTAAGAAAAGCTAGATCAGCGTATTATCTGCTTTTCTTTATCAAATCTTCTGAACAGCTAGCTGATATTTATACGAAAGAGCTTAGCACTCCAGTTTTTACATTTATCTGTAGCAAGATCGGACTCCATGACATCTTCGCCCCATCTTGAGGGGGAGTGTTGGAAAGTAAGTTGTATTTTGCTAGTTAGATACTCTAATTAGGGATGGTTAAGGTGGCTATGGGCTATGATGTATTTTCTAATTAGCTACTCTAATTAGGGATAGTTAAGGTGGCTATGGGCTGTGATATTTTCTTGTAAAAGAAAAATTATTGTATATAATGGGACTACTCCACCCCATACAATATAGAAATATAAAAAAAAAATCTTCTTCTTGTTTCTACATTCAACACTTCTTTCCATTTTAAAAAAATCAATGAAACTAGTTAGACTTGGTATAGTATGTTAGGACATACAAGCATGAATTCTATTGCTAGATTAATCAAAAAGATTTGGTTAGAGGTTTGCCTAAAATTGATTTTGAAAAGAATGAAGTTTATAGTGCATATCAATTAGGCAAGCAAACTAGAGCTTTATTTAAATCTAAAAATATGGTTTTATCTTCTAGGCCATCCGAACTTTTTATATAAATTTATGTGGACCTATCAAGACTACTAGTCTTGGTGGTAAACATTTTGGTTCTGTTATAATTAATGATTCTTCTCGTTATACATGGGTTCTCTTTCTTGCTCATAAGGATGAAGCTTTTGAATTATTTATGAAACTCTTTAGGAAAATAATAAGTGAAGAAGATTGTAATATTTTAAAAATTAGAAGTGACCATGGCACAAATTTTGAAAATCATGATTTTGAAAAGTTTTGCTCTAAAAATAGAATTGACCATAATTTTTCATCCTCTATGACACCTCAATAGAATGGGATGGTAGAAAGAAGGAATAGGACTTTATAAGAGATGGTACGATTATGCTTTGTAAAAGTAACTTATCAAAAATTTTTGGACAGAAGCTATTAACACTATATTCCATATGCTTAATCGAGCATTTATTAGATCAATTTTAAAGAAAATCTCATATGAGTTTATAAAGGAATAAATCAAATATTTCTTACTTTAAAGTTTTTGATTGTTGTTATTTCATTTTGATAAATGGTAAATATAGATTAGAAAAGTATGATGCAAAATCTAATAAAGATAACTTCTTGAATATTCATCATTCAGTATAGCATATAGAATGTTTAATAGAAAATTTTAGTTATAGAAGAATCCATTCATATTGTTTTGATGAAACAAACATTTTCAAATTAAAGAAATAGATATAGATAAAGATGTAGGTTCTCTTGAGAAGGAGATGAAAGAAATGATCTTGAAAAATCTTTCTTTACAAGTTGAAGAAGATAAGGAGAAAGATGAAAATGAAATTGAAGAAATGAAAGAGCTTCCTTCAACAAATCAACAAAGTGTACATGACTTGCCAAAAAAATGGAGGTATACTTATAGTCACCCAAAAGAACTTATTATAGGTGATCCATCTTAATGTATTAGAATTAGAGCCTCAATTAGAGATGCATTAAATCACTTTGCATTTGTCTCTCATATTGAATTTAAATTATTCTTGAAGCTGAAAAGGATGCTAACTAAATTATGGCAATGCAAAAGGAACTTAATCAATTAAAAAAAATAATATATAAAACTTAATGGAAAGACCTAAAAGCCATCTTATAATTGGAACAAATAGATTTTCAAAATAAATAGATGAGAAAGGCAGTGTAATTAGAAATAAGATTAGATTGGTTGCACAAGATTATAATCAAGAGGAAAGAATTGATTTTGATGAAATCTTTACACCAATTACTAGACTTGAAGCTATTAGATTACTTTTTAGAATTTTCATACTTCATAGATTTCAAACTTTTTCAAATAGATGTAAAGAATGCTTTCTTAAATAGATATATTATGGAGAAAGTTTATGTGGAACAACTTCTAGATTTTGAAAATCATGAATTTCTAAATAATATTTTAAGTTAATAAAGTATTATATAGTTTAAAACAAGTACCAAGATCAAAGTATGATATATTAAGTAAGTTCTTACTTGAAAATAATTTTAAAAGAGGAAATCTAGATACAACTCTTTTTATCAAAAAAAAAGTCGAAGGATCTTTCAATTATTCAAATATATGTGGATGACATAAAATTTGATGCTACTAATGAAATTTTGTGTGAAGAATTTATCAAGCTAATGCAAGAAAAGATCAAAATGAGTATGATGGATGAACTAATCTTCTTTCTTGGACTCCAAATCAAGTAAATAAATGTAGGGATCTTTATAAATCAAAGCAAATATATAAAAAAAATTTAAAAAAATTGGTATGGAGAATGTCAAAGGTATTGGTACTCTTTTGAGCTCAAATTGCAAGCTTGATCATAATTTAAATGATAAAGTGACACATCCTAAGCTATATCGATGTATGATTGGATCACTATTTTACTTAATAGCTAGTAGACTCAATGTTATGTTTAATATTTGTATGTGTACTCATTATCAATCAAATTCAAAAGAATCATATATAATGACTATTAAAAAATCTTTAAATATTTAATTGATATTCAAATATTGGTTTGTGATTTTCAAAATAGTCTTCTTTAGATTTAATTGGTTATTCAAATGCTAATTTTGTCTAATGCAAATTGGACAAAAAAAGTATAAATAGTACATATCAATTTTTTGATATTAATTTGATCTCATAGTTTAGTAAGAATAAAATTCAGTGGCATTATCTACAATTGAAGCTGAATATATTGCAACTGAAAGTTATTATACTCAACTCTTATGGATCAAATAATAACTAGAAGACTATGGTATGACTTATAGTAAATTTTATATGATGCGATAATACAAGCAGCATTAATCTATCTAAGAATTTAATTCAGTACTCAAGATCTAAGCATATAAAATTAGAAATCATTTTATTAGAAATCATATTCAAAATAATGATGTTGCACTGGAATTTGTATCTCCAAATAATCAAATTACTAATATCTTTACAAAATCTCTAAGTAAAGAAAATTTTGTTTAATTAGAAAAGAATTAAGAATCTATGATCCATTTAGTTGAATTGTCTTGCATGCAAATTCATGTTTCCCCAAGATGTTTAATTCATTTCTATGAATGATTACTTTAATTTGGTCTCGTTGGTTTATGAGTTTAAATACGCGATAAATTGATTTTGATTTGAATAACATTTTGGCATGATTGATTGCATCATCTCATACGAAGCCAAATTTTTTGAAACATTCCATGTGCCAAACGGAGCTAGCTAAATAGGAATCTTAGTCAACTAACCATTAGCCGATTAACCTATAGACTTAGTTGATCCTCGACTGAGCCAACTCACCAATAATCTGAGTCGACATTGGGACTCAATCTTTAATGGATGCCTTGGAGATTCATATTCCACTATTTTACCTCTATTCTCCAATCGTCCTGTTCCAAAAGCTCTACCCCACAAAACCATCTATCCCTTGTCTTCTTCTATGGAATTACAATGGGAATTAGCTTGAAAAATGGCACTTGTGAAGCACATTGCTCGTTGGATGAAGCACCAAAAGATTTCTCAAGAGAAATCATCGTAACTTAATTTGGTAGCAGTGGAACCAAAATCAAGCCATCCAAAAGGGAATTCAGAAGCACAGTTCAAAACATGAGGATTAACATCTTCTCCAAAGGTATCTATATCAAATCGATCTATTATTCTGGAAAGGAGAATAGACTTCAAATTTTTTATGCAAGAAGGATTTGCTTTTTGTCGAATATTTAGAAAATTTAGTTGGGAGTTCTTCTATTCTTTGAATGAAGCTATTTCCCTCAACTAATTATGGAGTTTTATGAAAATGCCTCCATGGAACCGAATGCTATCAACTATAAAGTTAGAGGCAAAGAACTACGTATGTCCACCAGTCTTCTCCAACAATTGCTTTGGATTCCTTCTGCTGATGAGTCATCCAATCCTATATTTTTAAGAAAGGATGCATTAGTGCATGTTTTGGGAAGGACAGATGTTGACGACATCAAGGATTTAATTGCAAATCAGTTGTCCTTAGAATTAGGCTGCTCCACAGCTTTGTTTGCAAAATTTTCATGCCCCAAGTAGGAAGGTTCAACCATATCATGGACCAGGATCTTCAATTTATGCATCATATTGTTTGTGAATACCCACTGAACCTCTCCACCTTCATAATTCAATAGATGTAGGAAACCATTACCAAAAACAGAGGAAATTTGCCATTCGATATGGTTCTTACTTTGATTTTCAAGCTTGCTGGTATTGATCTGAAGAATGAACCAAGAGGTGCTGCATCATTCTGATACTTATAATCAGCACTCTTTGAAGAGGATGGGATATGAGAAAATTGAGGGAGCTTGGATAAGAGGACATGCAGGAAAAGAAGACTGAGAATTTGGATAAAGGACAAGGGTCAGATACTCAAGCCACTCCTAAGAAGCATCATGCATCTACTCAACCTAGAGCATCTCAGTCTAGTGGTGGTCTTAAGGGACATGTATATGCTGTATGTTGGCTGATATCAGACTTAGACTTCAGAATGGCAAATTTACATCAGTTGGTCCAAAACTTGGTTCAAAGGGCTGTTTTGCATTGAAGAGCATCTGAAGGTGGTCTGAAAATTTCAAGAACAAGCTATTTCCACAATACCCTTCACTGCAAACCCAACAACGAGCACCCTCCTCCTTTAGACCTTCTCTTGCTAGAGCTACTAGGAGGCTCTACTCTACTAGCCGGCCTTACCCCTAGAGCTCTACGTCTAGAAGAAGCTCATCCATTAAATTTATTGACAGTTCCTCTTAGTCTCATAGTGGTAGTTTCTTTAGGCAATCATCATATCATCATATTTTTGGGATGATCTTAGTTATTTTGCCTGATCCTATTTTGTCTCTTTTGTAAAGGACCGGCATTTTTAATGATGTAAAACTTTTATATTCTTCAATGCTATACTCTACCTTTCTTTAAATGATGTCTATTTCTATGTGATGTATTGTCATGTTTGCTGATGAATGTGATAGGTTGAATATGATTTTGTGACAAATTTGATAATGCTTGCCCTTTTTTTTGATAATGACAAAACAGAACAGATAAAGATAAAAATAAAGAAATAAAGAGAATCATACAATGACAAGTTGAGTAAAAATAGGAAAAATCAAAGTTAAGATGAATTAAATAACAAAAAGGGAGAAATAATGAGAAGAAAATGTAAAAAGATTTGAAATTAAGAAAGATTGAAAAAGGAGATTTGCTTATTTTATAAATTTGAGAAAGTTTTTATTTGAAATTAGAATCATATTATCAATCCTACCTTTTCTACATTAGAAAGGGGAGCTTTATTGAATATCTAAAATTTACATTTGCTAAAATTTTAAATTCTTTCAATACTTGAAAGGTAGTACTCAAAGAATTTTATCATCATCAAAAAGGAAGATATTATTAGTCTTAAAATTGATTTTGATGATGTTAAAGGTGTTTGAGTACAAAATATGTCTACAACAATATGCTTGAAAGTGATTGTAGATTTTCTCATCATGCTTAAATATTTTACTAAAAAGGCTATACTCTCAAGAAAATTCAAATTTCCAAATTTAAGTCCTTCGGATTGGAAGCAAAGAAGTCAATGATTTGAAGAAAATCTAGTCTAGATGTATATCTCAATAAATATAAATTAAATTTGAGAAGACAAGTCTAGGCTAGAATAATTTGGATCAAGAAAAGTTGTGTAAACTTTTTTTGGCATGCTTTGGATGTAGTTGAGTCGATCCAGATAGGATCTTAGCTGACCCAATATCAGTCTATATGGAAAGATAGAAATCTTGACCACTGAGAATAGTTTTTCTGAGCCGATTCAGTGATCAAGTTAGCTGACCAAGTCTAGAGCTTAGCTGACTCAAGAAAGAGGAGAGCTAACTTAGTCTTAGAGGAAGATGAACACAAAAAACTTGATAAATTAGTAAATTTTCTGAGTCGATCTGGAGAATCAGTTAGCCGACGCAGCATTCAAGTGAGCCAACTAAGATAGGATTTGAGCTGACCCAGTCTCAAACAGACGGAACAAGATAGAATATTAAATTTTGGCATCTGCTACTAAGCTATCTCAGAGTTTCACTTAGCCAACTTAGAATTGAAAGTTAGTTGACTTAGAGTTTGGATGAACCAACTTAATAAATTCTAATTGAATAACAGCTAGTTTCTCAGAAATTCTAAAATATGACAAAATTCATCTTAACGACTGTTTTCAAGCTTCCAACAGTTAGAGCATTAGTGAAGACATTTTTGAGCCAATAAATATGATGAATTCATGGAGGAAAGTAGTTCTTGAAGTTATTCAGAACTTAAGAAAGAAGAGGAGTTCATTGAGTAAATATTCAAAAGGATAGTGCGAGGAACCAAAAGAAAATAGGAAGAATTTAAAAGTGCCATAAATTCTATCCTTCCTACATTCAATTAGATTGAAATAGAGAAAGAGTGGTTTAATTCTAGCTAGCTATCATTGAAAAGAAGTATTAAAGATTGCCTCAACCTCTCAAGCAATCAAAGAAGAAGTTCACACATTGAAAGCCCATCTACCTCGACTTCTTTAGATCTTAAAAGAGTTTTATTATTTTTTAAACTCTATCTCTTATATTCTAGTATTTATTTATTTGTAATAAGTTCTTGTGGTAGAAACTTTGGATTGATCCAAGCTTAAGAAATTAGATATTGTTCGGTTTTGATTGGTATCTTTAGAAAAATCAATCGAAATTGATTGTAAGTCTGAAAGAAAATAATCAATTATAAAATTTTTTTGGAGTGCCAGTAAAAATCAACTGGTTTAGATTATAAACCCATATAAATAATTGAGCTGTAATCTTGAAGAGGTTATAGTTAGAATTCTCAAACGGATTTACTTGAAAAGTGGATGTAGGTATTGGATTTGGCACTGAACCATTATAAAATCTTTTATATTTATGATTGTAATTATTTTACCTCTTTTTTTATTTTCACTGTAGTTTAAATTTTTGCTTATCACTTCATATACACTATCTGAATTATTTTTGAGCATTTCTTGTTTTAAAGTTAAATTTTATTTAAGAAATCTAATTCATCCCCCTCTTCTTAAGTTGCTGCCTTTGGAAAATAATGGCCGTCATTGGGAGCATAGTTTCGTCACTGTCAGGAGCCACCGTAGGTGGCCGATCTCGATCTTCCCCTGTCGTACATGAGAGAAGGGACACGGAGAGGGTGTCTCCTATTTTAAGAAGAAGAGAAGAAGAGAGGGGAGGGTTTCTCTCTCTTCTCTAATTATTTGATTATCAATTAATTGATTAAATAATTAAGTAATTTTTATTAACTATTTATTATTTTTTTCTCTCTTTTAGATGGATTAGAAAAATTTTAGATGGAAAATTCAGGAGACTTATTTATTTTCTTATAGATGAACTGGGGGATCCATGAGGAAAAGAATCCGCAAATTTGTCGGTGGACCCTAGTGAACCCTAGTAAAGGGTTCTAGATAGATATTTCCTACACCATATATTTTAATGTTCATTTGGCTTTGTAGGAGAACAATTTTTGGGACAATAGAATATCAAATAGGGTTCTTGACCCCGAAATTATAAATCTAATGAGTTCAATTTGATGATAATAGAGATAAAGATTCTTGGATATTGATCACCTATCTTCATGCTCAATAACCATCTGAATACTTGCACCATTTCTATTGCATCTTTGCATTGGAGACAAAATTCTTATAAGATTGTTGGAAGCATTATAGAATAGTGGTCAGAAGCAATATGAGAAGGGTGACTTCTTGCCTGTCCTAGCCAACTATTGCACTATATGAATCTAGGACTAGTAGATCCAAGGTTAAGCAAATCATTGGTGCTAATAAAATTCCAAGACTCTCCGATCAATATCTTTTCTGTATATGCTTTACCACCCCTCATCTTTCGGACCTGCAATGTAATTGAAGTCTCTAGTTACAATACAAGGAAGCCCATGCTATAATATAGGGGTGGCAATCGGGTCGGGTCGGATCAGATGCGAGTCGGATCAAAAAATATCAAATCTGAATCCGATCTGTTTATTAAACAGGTCAGATTTTCAAATCTGAATATGACCCATTTAATAAATAGATCATCCGATCCGATCCAAACCATTTAACTTGTTTACTAAATACATAACCTATTTACCAGACCCAATCCGATCCAACCTATTTAACTTGTTTAAGAAAATTGGTTAGCCTAATACTATTTGAATTTTAACCTGTTTAGTTTAAACTTAACAACAAACTTAAATATAAACATCGAATCAAAGTATCAAACATCAAAAACAAATAAACATAAACTGAAAATGATCAAGTCATGATCAGCTTGCACTTTGGGCAATATATAACATTCCACCATAATACATCGGATCATGATAACATCCATATTTCACATTTGCACTAAAAATCATGAATTACATCAGAGCAAGAAGCGAATCTCTCCAGCAATCTTCTCTTTAAGATTGACAACAGTCTCAGACAAGGACTCAAATTTAGAACATCAAAGAAGGGAAGAGGAAAAGGAGACTCAGATTTAGTATTTAATCTACAACTAAATCAAAACGATAACAATCGGTCGCCTATAGAAGAAGGCCGTCCAAGATTATTGCTATTAGAAATAGTTGAATCAGCAAAAAAATATCCCAAAATCATCATAGTCTCCATATACAAACCTCAAAGCAAACCTCAATAGTGCACATGGTGATAGAGAAATCGATAGCAAAGCATGTTAAATGAGAGATCGGCAACAAAGCACATTGATCGTTGAATCTCCCTATAGAAAGCACTGATTTGCACCAAAAAAATAACTCAAAAACCCTAGATTAAGGACAATAAATCTTAGAAAAGCTTAAGGAAGCACGAAAGGAGTGGAGGAGCCCCAACCACCATTGGGAGGAAGCATCACTGAAGGAGGAGCCCTAGCCATCGTTAGGAGGAAGCACCGACCGAAGGAGTGGAGTTGTGAAGGAGTGAATGAGGAACCTTAGATCCCCAGCCACCTTGGGAGGAAGCACCGACCGAAGGAGGAGCCCTAGCCACCATTGGGAGAAAGCACCGACCGAAGGAGTGGAGCTATGAAGGAGCGAATGAGAAAACCCTAGATTCCCAGCCATCATTAGGAGGAAGCACCAGCCGAAGGAGGAGTGGAGCTATTAAGAAGCGAATGAGAAAATCCTAGATCCCCCGCCACCATTGGGATGAAGCACCAACCGAAGGAGGAGCCCTAGCCACCGTTGGGAGGAAGCACCAGCCAAAGGAGGAGCCCTAGCCATCATTGGGATGAAGCACTGAGGAGGGAACGAGGAAACCCTAGATTTGGGGAGGGAAGACGAAAGATTGAAAGAGGAAGAGATCGAAGGTGAATGGGTTTCACAGAAGAGAAATGAAATCACAGCCCTCAGTTTTAAGTTTAGCATCTTGCGGGTTTATGGGTTACAACCCGACCCAACCCAACCCATCCCAACCCATTCATTAAATGAGTTAAACAGGTTAGATGGGTCAACTATCTGAAACTTGAACCTGATCTGATTATTAAACAAGTTAAATGGGTTGACCCATTTACGATCCGAGTCTATTTAATCCAAACCCAAATCTATTTAAGACGGATCAAATGCGGGTTGGGTTGGCAGGTCGGGACGATTTTTGCTACCCCTACTATAACACTTTAGTAATCTCATCCCAAAGGACCCTCTATTGCTTATAGTCTGTATTGGCATAGATGACAAAAGGAATCCATGCCTTGGCATTGTATTCTGAAATAACACATGCCACTCACTAATTGCACTTATTAAATACATCAATGTTTGCACAATTCATTGTCCAAGTAAACATAATACTAGTAGACAATCTTTGGGACTCAGTTGCATAGAAACCCTGCTTAGCCTGATTTAGATTTCTACCAGATGTGTGCATTTCAAATAGAACATAAATAGTTGGATTGTGTTACTAAATAGTTCTTTTGAATGTACTACTAAATGAGGGTTTTCTTACCCTCAGCAATTCATCCGTCCCCTCTCTAGTTTCATGGGACAATCAAGAACTCCTTCCCGATCCACCCTGTCTTGCCTTGTTACCTTCATATCCAACAACTTCCTCGATCTTCACAACTGTCTTCCCATGGAGCAAGGTGTCACGCCCCAAATCTGGAATATAACACGGCCATGCTACCAAGAGATGGGGCCCAGATAACATGAAGCCAATCAATCATAATCAGCTAAAATCCATCAAAATAAGTTATAACAAAATTTAATTCCATTATTCATCAATTAATAAACCAATATTAGGTCAGAGCGACTAAATCTAAAAGATAATACTAAACCCATATATCAAAATTCATCAGTAGTTGATTACAAGTCCATAATAATCATATAAATTCAATTTTAACTACAAATCTCCATGCTTACTGGTGTACACCTTCTAGCCTAGATCATCTTTGTTTCCTAACCTTATTTGTTTGGACAGAAAAAGAAAAAAAAAGATATGAGCTACACCAGCTCAGTAAATAAACCTTACACTATCTTATCTAGATCAAGCATATGTTTATATATGCATCAATAAATCATTTAGAGAAAATGATTATCATTGAAACATAAATTTTATAATAACAATATATCATAAATCAATAATGCTCTTGCATATGCATAACTCATGCAATTTACATAAACATAGTTTTCAATGCATAGAATAAATAAATTCATAAATTATGTCAACTTCATATATAAAGTCATAAATCATTTGTCATTCTTTTCATATCATGATTCTTAATAATTCTCTCAGACCAAATACAAAGGTCACTATTATACCCATGACAGGGCCATAATCATATACTAACTACTATTACTCATTGGCAAGGTCGTATACCAACTACTATTATCTATTAGCAGGATCGTATGCCAATTACTATTATCCATTGATAGGATCATATGTCAATTACTATTACCCACTGACAGGATCATATATAGCTATCTGAGAGCATTTTTCCATGTTTCTTAAGATAGACATTCTTAAATTATATTTCATCAAATCATATTTTCTTAAATCATGCATAAATATGATACTAGATAATTTTATAAAGTTTATAATCCATAAATAATCTTTAACAGTAAAATAATCATGAAATCATTCCTTCTATAACCAGACATACATTTCATAAAGATGGAGTTCATATTTCATAAAAAA
>KE505080.1:356339-370825 GCA_000441515.1 Elaeis oleifera
GCCCCTTGGACCTCGTGCCCGCCTCCCTCGGCCCTGGCCTCTTTGGCCCACCTCCCTCGGCCCGGCCCCCTTTGGCCCTGTACCCTGCCCCGCCCACCGCCTCCCCCATTCCTCTAGTGCCGCCGTCGGCGACCCCCGTAGCTTTACGTGACCCCCCTCCTCACAGCTTCGCAGATATGATATTTTTTTCTTATTTCATTTCATATTATTTTATAATAATATTTATAATCATTTCATAATAATATTTAAAGAGAACCCCCGTCGATGGATTCTGGGCCGTGCCGGCAGATTCTAGGCCGTGCCAGCTATGGGCAACCGTTCGTAGCCGATTTGGTTTAGTTATAGCGGATACCGAAAGTAATGTTATCAAAAAATATGAGAATGACTGTTATTCATCTTTGTAACTTTTATAGAGATATTTGTGTGAAGAGGTTACTTAAGAAAAATGTGAAGAAAATAAAGGTAAGGACGGTGACTATATTATGTGATCTATAAAAGATATTTTCACCATTATTTTTTATAGTTATGATGCATCTCACCATGCACCTTACACGGGATGTTGCACTTGGAGGTCCAGTATTTTGCCGATAGATATACCCCACTAAGAAGAATATTCAAATGCTGAAATCTTATGTAAGAAATATGAATCACCCGGAGAAATCCATAGCAGAAGGTTATTGGGTCAAGAGTATATAAATTTTTGTATCATGTACTTAAACAAGCTCGAGACACATCATAATCGGCCAATGAGAAATCAGGATGATCAGTATGAGCCAATTAAGCTTGCATTTGAATCCATTCCACAGTCAGATGGACTTCCCATTTTATACCACCTCACTAATTTGAGCCTTGAGGAAAGAGATAAGGCGCACCACTACGTATTATTCAATTGTGATGTCTTGAGCCGTACATAAGGTGAGTTACTCAGCCTTATTATTCTTATTACTTAGAAGAAATATCCCATTACATCTAAATTGTTTCTCATATAGCAAACATAAGGAGATCATAAGAGTAAATATGACGCTTTAAATATGCGAAAAAAGAGAAATACATAGTAAAGAGTTTCTGAGTAGTTTAAAGAGCATGTAAGCAAGTACATATTCCTACCTGGTACATCCTATTTGAACATGTTTACTAATTAGGTATCATCTTTTAGATATGGAGATTACCGTTCGGTGATGTGAGCCATGAAGTGCATGCTCTTTCAATAGGACCTAATCGTACCATACATGAGTACAAACAGCTCGTCATTAATGCCTACAGATTCAATATTCACAGTCGAGATGTAAACATGACAACACAAAATAGTAGCGTAATGTTAAGCTCCACCACTGAGTGTTATGCTAGCTCGACGGATTCACAACCTCATACGGAGGATCTGAACTATTATGGGGTTATGGAGAAAATAGTCATCTTGGACTACTATTCTAAAAGAAGGATTGTGTTGATGAAATGCAATTGGTTTGATGCCTTATCTCAGTCAGGGATGAAGACTGATGAGTGAGATTTTACTTTCGTCAACATGCAATGCCATCTCCGCACTAAAGAACCGTATATACTTGTCTCCTAAGCGAGTTAAGTCTTCCACATTAGTGATCCCTTGAAAATTCAATGAGCTGTTATTGTGAAGATGGTGCCTAGGCATATCTTTGATGATATCGAGATTGATGAAGATATTGGACCATGCATACAGTGTTCCTCTAGGACAAAACTTACATGGTGTTGTCGAGATCTCAAATATATTTGTCAGGAGCGATGGTAATATCCATATTATAGATGTCAGTAGGCGATGAGTTCAATATCCTGGTATAATATTAGTATTTATTATTGATGCTCTATTAATATTATTGTTCAACAACATGTTATATTTGTTAATGTTCATTAATGTTGTAGGACACGATGACACCAAAACGTCATCTAGCTTTCACCCCAACCCTTCGATGGGCTACGTAGAGCTCCGCATTTGAGCCGCTATCGGAGCATACTCCATCCACCTCCATATCGACTTCGGCTTTGGCTTCGGCTTCACAGGCACATACTCCTCCCACCGACACATCTGAGCCTCCATCGACAGCCACATCTCCGGCACATACTCCACCCATCGATGAGGCTCCACTGGCATCCACATCGCATGATCCCAGTGAGAGTAGGTTTTTATTATGTTATTTATTTATTTATTTATTTTTTATATAGTTATTACACACTCTTATACATTCATAATATATTTTCATTGCAAGTGCATCATCTAATAGGATCTTTCGTGATCCCACATGCATGCCGCATGTGTGGAACTACCCGCATCAAATTATGGTGGAGTACAACACGGAGGGGAGGCCAGTAGGGGAGACCACATGGGAGATGCATTCTTTTTTCGGTATGCTTGTGAGGTGGTCCGACATCATTCATGTATTGCCTGTAGACTAGCTATTGATGGACGCTGGTGTCAAGGATCGGATGTGGGAGGAGGTTTGGGTAAGTATATCTTATATATATGTATGTGAATATTTACACTATGTTTGATTAAAATAATTTCACAATTGACTTTTGATAACTTTGTGCAGAAGGTGTACAACTTTTCAGATCATGAGAGAGCTCGAGATGTCTGACTACAGAAGATTGGATAGTTGTATCAGAACTACAAGGTCAAGCTCCACAAAGAGTGGCTAGATCACCGTAGGGACACAGAGAAGGAGCTTGTTTTTTAGATCCAGGACTATCTCCCGAGTATGTGGGAGAGGATGGTCAGGCATTAAAAGAGTCAGGAGTTTCAAATTTAATTTGTAATATATGAAATTTTTATTACACTGATAATTATATTTGATTTTAACTTATATAATTTAAATATTTTTTAGATTATATCTCATCAAAATCACGAGAACCGAGCTGCTCAGAAGTGTATGCACACTCTTGGCCATAAATCTATGGCCAGTCATGTGCATAGACAAGTAATGAATTCTGACTATTTAGTTTACAAGTTATTGAATTATTGTTTTTGCATATTTCTAACAAACTGCATGATTGATTGTTGTAGCTGATGAGAGAGGGGGTGATGCCCAGTCATAGCACCATCTTCTATTCGAGTCATACAGACAAGAAGGGCAGGCCAATGAACACCGTCGTCGAAAAGATTTTTGTAAGTAATAATGGCATGTTATAGCATTTCCTATGATTCACTTGTTTTGCTTTGATAATGTATGTGATTTTTTGAGATTTTATTTGAATTTGCAATTACAAGAGCAGTTAGATGCGCTTGGGAGTGAGGGTTTGAAGCGATCTGGCCCCCATGACCATCTATCTCAGATCTTGGGACCTGAGCGCTCTGAGAGGATTCGTTATAGGTCCGGACATACGCCGACTAGCTACTGGTCTGATGCGAGCATCTCCTCCCATGCTTTCAAGGTCATCAGCTAGGAGCAGCTTGACGAGGCTTTGGTGCAAGCAGCTCAAGCTCAGGAGCACGCATCTCAAGCTGAAAAGCGTGCATACCAAGCTCAAAAGTGCATAGATCAATTATAGAGTGTCATGTCCGCTATGGTGACACAGCTCTCTGCTACTATTGAAGCTGATTTTTTGAGGTTTTAGGATATATTGGCTAGCTGTTTAGCTCCAGCCCCTCTAGCTCCTGCTACAGCCCCTTCCGGTCCTGCTTCAGTCCCTCCCAGTGATGATGAGATGCTTGGAGAGAAGGATTTTGATTTGGTTAATTTTTAATATATTTTATGTTTATTTAAAAATATTATAATATAATTTAAGTATTTTTGAGAAATATTATGCTTGTTTTGAGTTTTATGTGAAATTTTGGTTCTTGCAAGTTTAGTTTAAGTAATTATATATTAAATATGTCTATCAGGTAAGAAAAGGATAAATTTATGCTATTGGTTGATTAGTTGCTGGTCAACAGGCTATGGCAGCGATTGCATAATCGCTGCTGTAGTTGTGGCAATCACTACCGTAATCTATAGTAGTGGTTGATAAACCGTTGCCGTATATCTATAGCAGTGGCTGTACAACTACTATCGTAGTTTGATATATGGCAGCGATTTTTAATCGCTGCTCTAAATAATATAGCAGCGGTTGGAGAACAGCTGCTATAGATTGGTTATGGCAGCGGTTGGAGAACCGCTGTTATAGATTGGCTATGACAGCGGTTGGAGAACCGTTGCTATAGCTTCTATAGCAGCGATTAGAAAATTACCACTATATTGATTGCTATAGCAGTAGTTGAATAACAATTGCTATACCTTACATCTAGCAGTAGTTGCAACAACCATTACAATAACTGCTGCCATAGACCTACGGCGATGGTCATAGTGGCAACGGTTATGGAACCACTGCCATAGACTATAGCAGTAATTTTTTGAGATATGGCAGCAGTTTGGAACTGCTGCTGTAGCCCCATTCTGTAGTAGTGAAAGAAAGTAGTTTCTAACATGTTGCCAACGATTAGTCCTGTTGGTTAGATCTGAATCATAGTCAACTAGAGAGTTTTTTCATAATTTTATCATAACCAAATAATTATACTTATTTTCACAATCATATCAAATCAAGTTTTTCACATCTTCTTTCCAAAAATAAGAGGATAATTTTATTCAAAATTCATGTAAAGATAAATATGAATAATCTTATTTCATGCAATATTAATACAAAGAAATCAACTCATTTTAAATTTTATAATCATGCTAAGGTGACACCATGCATGATCCATAATGTTTAAATTACTTTTCATGCATAAAATTCATATTTTCAAGCCTTCTGATTTCTAAGCATTTTAATAATTTTTGTGTACAAAATCTAATTTTTAAATATATGAATATGCACTAGAAATCCATAGATAAAGGAAACTTATCGTCAATCGAATTCAAAAATCACGATCTTCAGCATGTGGCCCGATCCTTAGATCTATGCTTCTATTGATCTAGGTCAAAATCTTGGATTAGATTTATTTCATTAATCAAGAAAATTAAATTAATTAGGCTCAATCTGATCAATCAATAGAGGTAGAAAGAAAAGAGTAATTAAGTTTTGATGTATTTAATCTGACTCGAACAACATAAGGAGAGAGATGCTCGATCTAGATAGTTAAATTTTGGACTAGATCCACTTGATTTAGATTCAATTAGGGACCTCGATCTAGGTGGTCTGAGAGATCAATTTAGACCTAATCGATTGGGTCTTGCTCAAGTTTCCTCTCTTTTTCTTTCTTTCTCTCTCTTTCTTTCTTCCTTCTCTCTCTCTCTCTTCTCTTCTCTACCAAGCCATGGGTTCCACCAAGGATTCTATGGGGCAATAGAGGGAAGGAGGGGATGGGGTCAACAACCCTGGTGACAGAGCAACGGTTGAGGCGGCAGTTTGGCTAGAGTGCTAGTGGTAGAAAATCGCCAGTAATAACATTCGAAATAGAGGAGATAGCAAGGATTAGGGAGGAAGGGGATTTTGGATGACGGTGACTTGATTGCAGAGTCTGATAGTTGCTAGAGATGAGAACGAAGGAAGAGGGAGGCAGGGTAGGCATTGGTGGTGTATTCAGCCAAGGGAGGCGGGTTTAAGAAGTACAGAATGGCAAGGAGATAAGCTCAATTCGCCCATAGATGAAATTGGACTTCACTGGCGTATCCCATCCAAATGCCCTTCAGCCATCTCTCGTCGATGTACGACACTAATTTGGCCACCATCACGGCCTTATCATCTCCCATAGATGAGGATCGGACGGGGGATTTGGTTCTCCTATTCTGATCAACTTTTTTTGAAAAATTATGGTGAAGTGGGCAAACCTTACCGACTTCACTCTAAACTAGGTCTTGCTGACTTCACTCCAAACCAGATCCAATTATTGCTGACTTCAGTCCGAATTGGATCCAATTGGATCGGTTCTCACATTCTCTCTCCTTAAAGAAATTTCATCATCAAAATTTGAAAAATTTAGATCTTCCAAAATTAAAAGCATTCAACCCAAAACTTACATGCATGTACCAATTTATCTTGGCTCGACATTTCTATCAAACTGAAAATATAATCATACCATTAAAATGCCCATAAGCAATCTGACCCCTCCATTCAATCTTAATGCTTATGTACATTTCTATACCAAAGTATAGATTCTTCCCAAGAATGTTTCATAATTCGGCACATCTGTGTCAATTCTGGAGTTTTGTCTTTTTGATATATAATCAAAGATCTCATCTCTCCTTGATCAAAATTAGTGCAAGTACCAGACAAAAACTTTCTATCACATTTAAGACTAAGATATAGACTAATAAAATTAACACTAATTAAGTAACCAACACTTTGAGATTGTGATAAATGTATGTTCATTTAAGATTGGGTTGGGATCAATTGGATGCAAAAATCTTACAGCAAGATCGATTATTAAAATTAATTATGTTTGAAATGGAGCTTGAAATGAATTTGACATAAATATTATGATGAAGTTTTGATCCTATAAAAGATAATAGCCCACCTTGAAATAATCAGATGACTATGAAGGTGATCATGATTATGTAGTAATAGCTTTAGGCAATAATGGTCCATCATGGTTATGGAAATAATCTCAAAATTGAATCATAAATATTAAATTCAAGAAGATAAAGTATCGATATCATGATTCCTATGTCGAAGTTGAGATTGTAAGGAGGGAACGAATCATATTGGATTTATTCAGTTACTTGATAAAAGATCAAATTTAATTAACAATTAATTAACCTTAGGTATAAGATGGTCAAAATTTTCTTAGCATAATCAATATAGTCATATCATGACTAGTCTAAAAATCCATGGTACTTACATTTTCTTTTGAATAAAACCTAATTTATTGGAAAATCATATCTACCATCATAATGCATCTCAAAACACAATCAATATTTTTGATCAATTTTTAAATGACTCAAACCCTACCACACATCTACTGCACAACTCTGATAAACATTTTTAAGATTCTTAATGATCCAAATTAAAATTCTATAAAATCTAAGCAAAGATTTTGTTGCTCAGTACATTCGATCATAATTATTCCTCGAGATAATTGACTTGTTTTACCTTTGTATGATCAAGATATTAACTTCTAAATTTGATTTAAGTCTAGTCAATTCTAGATTACCTTGATAATTTAATTAGATAATCAAAATCAATCTTTCTTTTTTAAGAAAATTAGCTTCTAATTTATCTATCATGATCCTGTAAATTGTTAAAAAAATCTTAACTTGAGAGGTGAATCAACTTTAGAAGATCTATTCAAAATATCAAGTAAAGAATGATTCTTGATAATTATTAATAAAATGGTCTTTCATTACTTAGTCAAATCTTGCCATGGTCATGGAAGTTTTCCTTAGTCGCAATATCCTTTAGTAATCATTCGATTACCTTCTTTCTATTCCTTTTATCAACAAAACAACTGTAGTCTTCTAATTCCTGTAGTTCTAAATTACATCCATAAATTGCTACATAATTTTTTTTTTGAACTCTTCTAATTTCCCACCAATTATAAATCTTATCTATTCTTCAACAAAAGTAAAATTGTTATCAATAACTATATATGTTTAGAATCTCAAAATAAATTAAATACAACTTATCTATATTACTCAAAATATATTTCCTCCGATATCAATTATTTAACCTTGATGACTTTCTCAAAATTTTATTTGTGTCAATCTTCTATGCTTTAGTCCTAAGGACCATAATTTGTATCTACAAAGGAAAATTAGACATTATGCAACAATTCAATCAACTTTAAGCATCCATATTATTTTAAGATATTCAATCAAGGTCTTAATTCTACCCCACTCTAACTAATTTAAGTTCTTATGATTTTTAATCTAAGTTTTAATACCACTTAATCTGTCATGCCTTGGCCCGAAGCCTGAGTCGATCATGACAAACGATCGAACGCCCCTAGAATTTAATCCCTCAAGATGTGCAAGGCTTGCCTTCACATTCAATATATCAAATCAATCCATATATAGGTAGTGATTTTAAAAGCAAACTTTTAATTTTATTAATTCAAATAAAGATAATTCACTAATAACTCAAAAAGTTTAAGATCAATATTTATTCAAAAGTAAATGTCCTCTAAGATCCTAAGCTCCTCATTGCTTGATCTCAGAAACCATATGCTCTTCTAAGTCTAAAAAAAGAAAGGAGTGAGTTTTATATGCTCAATAAATTATCAATATCTCTAAAAAATCAAGCAAAATTAATTTTAAAATATAATAATTTAATAATAATATGTAACAATATAAATTTTCTTCAAAATATGCCATACATATTAGTAAAATCCAAAAATTCTCTCTTAGTCTTTGGTGACTACGGTCATGATTAGCTCTATGAGAAGGTCTGAAAGAGACTAGCCTCTAAAAAATAATACATGATGCATTAGCATATGCCAGCGATCAGTTTCGGCTGACTAAGCTCGAAAGAACTAGTTTCGATTCGCACAACTATGATTCACTCCATGACAAGGCAAATTAGACTAGTTTTGAAATATATACACACAAAGCATTAGCATATGCTAGCGATTAGCCCGAGTATCTAGGCTCAAAAAAACTAACTCTATGAGTGATCAGTTCTGATTGGCTAGGTCTAGAAGAAATCAGTTTCTGACATATGGCTAATGATCAGTCCTATTGACTAAATCTAAATCATAGTCAACTAGAGAGTTTTTCTCATAATTTTCTATAACTAAATAATCATACTTATTTTCACAATAATATCAAATCAAGATTTTCACATCTTATTTTCAAAAATAAGTGGATAATTTTTATTCTAAATTCATGCAAGGATAACATGAATAATCTTATTTCATGTAATATCAACACAAAGAAATCATCTCATTTCAAATTTTATAATCATGCTAAGGTGACACCATGCTTGATCAATAATTTTAAATTACTTTTCATGCATAAAATTCATATATCCAAATTTTTGATTTCTAAATATTTTAATAATTTTATATATATAATCTAATTTTTAAATACATAAATATGCACTAGGAACCTAGAGATAAAAGAGAACTTTACTGTCACTCGAATTCAAAAGTCACGATCTTTGGCACATGGACTAATTCTTAGATCTATGCTTCTCCTAATTTAGATCAAAATTATGGATTAGATTTATTTCATTAATCAAAAAATTAGACTAATTAGGCTCAATTTGATCAGTCAGTAGAGATACAAAGAAATGAGTAATTAAGGCTTGATCTATTTATCTGAGTCGAATAACATGGGAAGGAGAGAGATGCTCGATCTAGATAGTTGGATTTTTTTGGCTAGATCCACTTGATTTAGGTTCAATCATGGGCCTTGATCTAGGTGGTTTGAGAGGTCAATTTAGACAATTGAATCGGATCTTGGTTAGATTCTTTCTCTTTCTTTCTTTCTCTCTCTTCTTCTCTCTTTCTTTCTTCTATCCTTCTCTCTCTCTTTCTCTTCTCTTTTTTGTTGAACCATAGGTTCCACCAAGGATTCCTAAGGGGGAATAGAGGGGAGGAGGGGATGGGGTCGACAATGGTGGTGGCATGGTGGTGGTCCGACCAGAGTGTTGGTAGTGGAAAATTGACGGTAATAACACCCGAAAGAAGAGATAGCGAGGATTAGGGAGAAAGGAGGTTTTTGGATGACAGTAACTTGATTGCGAAGTTCGGTAGTTGCTGGGGATGAGAAAGAAGGAAGAGAAAGGTAGGGCAAACTTCGATGGTGGATTCGACTAAGGGGGTGGGTTTAACAAAAGAGAATGAAAAGTGGATAAGCTCAATTCACCCATGGATAAAGCCAGATTTTATCGATGTAATCCATCCAAATGCCCTTCAGCCATCTGACATCCACATATAGTACTAATTTGGCTGCCCTTGCATCCTTATCATCTCCCATAGATGAGGATCGGATAGGAGACTTGGTTGTCCAATTCGACAAGTCTTGCCGGCTTCACTCCGAATCGGATCCAATTGGATTGGTTCTCACATGCTTAGATATGTATTCCAATTGAATTCACTGCTTAAATATGTCTAAATTTGGCTAAACAATATGAAATGACTATTAGACAACTCAAACTAGCCATTACAACCATTTCTGTCCATTGGAGCCATTTTTGAAAATTAGACGTTAGGTTGTCAAACATAAAGGAGTCGACTCATGATGTTCTGGGGTTGATTCATGATATTCAGGAGTTGACATGTCTTGATTATGGGTCAACTTGATCTTTTCAAGGATTGACTTATGAAACATTGTATCTCAAGATAACTCTTTATATTTTGACTGTAGCCATTCAGAGATCGACTTAGCTATTATTGGGATCGACTTATCTAGAGTTGGGATCGACTCATGAAATATTAGGGTCAACTTAGGAACTGATCATTTTTCATTGCTGTCTATCCTTACTCTGGGACCAACTAAGGGTTTACTCATATTCTATTGGGTCAACTCAAGCTTAGATAATTTTAATTGGCAAACATTAACATTAACAAACATCAAACAATATTTTCTCCTTTCTTTTTCTACTCTCCCTTTTCTTTTCTTTCTATATTTGTTTCCTTTTTCTCTCCCTTGTTGTCATTTTCAAAAAGAATAAACAAAATTACCAGCACAATGAAACATAACATTCATTATACGAGGCCATTTGTGAAAAGGGACATTTTCATTACTTTAAGTAGTCATCTATAGAAGTAAACATATAACATAAATCACCAAACACAAGTAACATAGAAGTATAAGTAACTATAAAGTGCCAAAATAAGGTGACCAAGGATCACTAAGACACAAAACACAATGTCCTAGCATCCTAGGGTAAAGGAAGGTGGTGGGGGAACCCTAAGAGGAAGGGCCTGGTTGAGATAATGGAGAGGGATCTCAGGTCTCCTCAAGCTATGGAAATAGCATCATCAATAGGGGCTTGAGGTGAAGCGGATGTCTAGATTTGGTCCCACCCAAGTAACTCTACGAGTCTCTAAAACTCAACTCAAATTAAGGCCATGACACTAGCTATCACCCTCTGCACTATCTTTGTCATCAGAGCCTCATTAGCCTCACGGTGCGACTATACACTGGATGTTGCTTCAGTGTGGAGGATAGTGGTGGCGGCACACTTTGGTCTTTACCTCTATTTTTGCTCGCTCTGTCTTGGGTTGAGACCGATGCCCTACTCTGCCTACTTCTAGAGTCCTCATGCCTATGTCTGCTCCACACCATATCATACCCAATGATCATCAATCTTCTGATATCCTATCTATTGCGATGATCAGTCATTGTATGTGTTGGTCTGCATCAGGCTCCATGATGTCTCCTCCATAAGGGCAATATCCTGATCTCTGAAGACTAGCTACAAACCATGCAGTAGGACAATGAAGCCTTCGATCGATTCCCAGCTTCCTGCATCAAACGTGTCACAAGGGTAGGCATGTTCAGGGGATCCTCATGATGTAGTAGATGATAGCTATGTCCCACTTTGATATAAAATCGAATCTTTCCATCTTCAGAAAGAAAATTCTATTGATCATGTGGTGGAGGCTCATCTCTACACTAAGCTGGCTAGCCATGACTTTCTCAATCTCACTCACATCATCTTGACATAAGATAATCTGAAGTCTACTACTCCCCTTGTCAAGTCGATCTGTCATGCCCCCCGAAGTAGGCATCTAGGGTGTTAACCTAAACTAGCTGCATTCATAACAATGTGCGTACCCATGACTTCTGATTTCACACTTTCAACCCCTAATTTTATGTTCCCATAAAACTCTCTTACTAAATTGGGGTAAGTCAATAGATCAAGAGAACAAACAAGTTCCCATCCCATTTCTTTAATCTTTCTTCCTATCTCGAATCCTTCATGTTCATTCAAAGTCTATTTTTAGCTAGTGGTGATGATTCAAGATGACAATGGTACCTTGGAGGGAGATGAGTGAGCCAGTGGAGGAGGAGCGATAACCATTGTCGATGGTAGAGAAGGATTGGGTCACGGTGGAGGGGTGGTGCGGTCCAAGAAGAGGGTGGAGGCATCTGAGGTCCATGTCCAATGAAAATGTGGAGGTCAAGTTGAAATTTGATCCATCTTTCTACCAATAAAGATCCAATAGTGGGTACCCAGGCTGAAAGAGTGAGAAGGATGAGTGGTGCACGGCCACATCATACAGTAGACCAACTATTTCTTAGGTGCAATTGGAGCCAAGAATCCCTCAAATCAAGGTTTGAGGTAGTGGCTTTTGAAGGAGAGGGAATGGGAGGGTTTTGGAAGAGTTGGAGCTCAAAGGAAATGGAGACATGTGCCCTCAGGTTCGAGAAGACTTAAGTTAAAATCCTATTCCTGACCATTGAGTCAATTTGAGAAAATCCTCGAGTCAACTCCTATCTAGGGGTCAACTCGAGGTTTTCCATGAGTCGACTCCTACAGTATAGGAATTTGTGAGCTGACTCCTTGAGTTGACTCACAGTTCTCAAGATTTTGAGGGTCGACTCCTTAAATTAGAAATCAGAAGGAGATTTGCTCAAGAAAAATTCAATCAAAATGAAATCAAATAGCATCCAAATCAAGTTGAAAAAACTTTGGTCAATCTAGATAAGGACTTCTAGCAATTTGGCTCTACTAAAGAGATCACAAAGTCCTAATTCTCTTTTGATCGTACAAAATCTATCTTCACATAAAGATTTAGTGAAAATATTAGCAAGTTATTTTATTTGATAAAAAATCAAGCACAACATTATAATGCATATGATCTCTAATCACTGATGCCTGATTTCAATATACTTAGTTTTAGAATGTTGAATAGGATTCTTGGTTAGATTTATTACAATAGTATTATCATATCTTATGAAAATTTTATTACATTTTATACCACAATATTTTAGTTATTGTTTGATCCACAAGATTTATATACAACAACTTTCGGCTGTAATATATTCAGCTTTCACTATAGATAATACTACCACATTTTGCTTTTACTAAATCAAAAGATCAAATTTACTTTTAGAGATCAAATTTTAGAAGAAAGGTTAATTGGATTTCTTGTGTGGAACGGGAGGGTGTGAGTATAGAGACATGAAAGACTTCAAAATGATCTTTGCTTCTTTTTTTAAGAAGATCCTCAATAAGCCATCTGTAACTCCTATTTATCTTGATTGGCAGCACTTATACCCTATTGACCCCCTAACATTGGATCCCTTGATGACCCATTCACAATTGATGAAGTCAAGGCAGCAATTGACAGTTTCAAAGGTGACAAAATCTGGGTCTGGATAGTTTCACTATGTGCTTCTTTCAACGATTTTGGGACATTATCAAAGATGACATTGATCTTCAAATTTTTTCAGCAGTTGTATGACCATAACCTTGACTTAGGAAGGCTGAATTATGCATTGTTAACACTCCTCCCTGAAAAAAAGATGTGAAAGCACCTGGTGACTTTTGGCCAATTAGTCTTATCCATGGTTGTATTAAGATCTTCACGAAAGTCCTAACAAACCGGCTTCCACCTTTCTTCCTAATCTCGTTGACTTGGCACAAACTACATATAAAAGGTAGAAGCATCATGGACAATATCTTGTGTGCCAACGAGATTTTGGACCATGCTAGAAAATTCAACTCACAAGAAATTGTTTGCAAATTGGATTTCTCAAAGACTTTTGATAGGGTTAGTTCATCTTATATGTTAGAACTCTCCAAAAGAAAGTTTCCTGCAAAATGGATAAATTCGATACTAATCTTCTTACCTCTGGAAAGATTGCTGCAGATGTTAATAGAGAAATTGGGAATTGGATCTACTACAACTGTGGTCTCAGGCAGGGCGACCCCCTTTGTCCACTCTTGTTCATTCTAGCGGTGGATCTCTAGCTAGAATGCTGAATGTAGTAGCATTTGCAAAAATCTACAAGGTTGTGGACAACCCTTGATTTGTGGAGGTATAAATATTCTTCAATATGCTAACGATACTATGATTTTCATTAAAAAGAAAACAAGTACTTGGCAGTGTTGAAGACTATCCTCTATTGTTTTGAGCTAATTTCAGGTTTATCCATCAATTTCAAAAAAAGCTCAATCTCTTTCATTGGTAAGAGACAGGAAGGAATTACTGGCCTAGTATGTGCAAAATGGTTGAATTGCCAAGAAATGAAGACATCTTTTAGATATCTGGTGCTAACACTTAATGGATCTAAGCCAACTAAATCAGATTGGATCTCTATGATTCAAAGAATTGAAAATAAGCTTGCCTCTTAGAATAACAAGTATCTATCCTTTGGAGGGAGACTTGTACTGATCATTTGTCGTTGCTGCACTTCCTTTATTCTATATGTCCCTTTTCAAGCTTCTGGTTTGGGTTCTCAAGAAGATTGAATGGCTTAGAAAGTCATCTCTGTGGATAAGCTCAACATCCTCTAGCAGTTTCTCTTGCAAGGTTAATGGGTCAACCACTTATCTTCACGGAGGAAGGGGGTCGATGGTATCAAGGACATTAGTCAGATGAATATATCCCTCCTTGCAAAATGAGATTATCTTTTCTTTTGCCCTAACTT
>KE505080.1:440599-451235 GCA_000441515.1 Elaeis oleifera
CTCCAGGTTATAGAGCTCAAGGTGGCCACCAAGATTTAGGCCCTTCAGCTCTCTTATGCCCCTCTCAGCATCGTCGTCACCTACAATGTACTTCGTCAACGTCTTCAGGGAACTTAATTGCCCCATACCTGCTGGCATGTGCTTCAAACTATAGCAATAATTCATATATAGATGCCTTAGGCTTCTCATATTTCTCATTGCTTCTGGTAGTTTACATAAAGTAGAATCAACCAACCAATCGTCCGATAAAGAAGCTGAACCTTTCTTTTTCTTTTCCCCATTGTGCCGCCCTTCTTGTTTTACACTTCTGCGTACCTTTCTCGCATTGCCATAGATTTCCACGCTGCTCGTTTTAATGTGCGAGGTTAGAGTCTCACTCAAACTCTACCTCCCATTCTTTTTTTTTATATTTAGGTTGGGGCAGGTCCTATGACATGGGTGTGACACTGCGAACAAATCTCTCCCTCATGCCCATATGGGAAGGACCAGCAAATCAATACTAGCTCTAAAGCCTGCAGGCTTCTCTGCAGGCAATGGCTTAGTCAACATATCTGAAATATTATCATCTATGTGAATCTTCTCTAGCGATAATAACTTCATCTCCAAAGCATCCCATATCCAATGATACTTCACATCAATGTGATTTGACCTCGAATGGAAAGTCGAATTCTTGCTGAGAAAAATTGCAGTCAGGACAAATTTCTCTTGTCTCAAGCCAAGTTCCTTAAGGAACTTCTTCATCCATAATAACTTCTTGCTGGCTTCTGTCACTGCAATATACTCTGCCTTTAGTTAACAAAGCAATACATTTCTATAATTTAGACTGTCCTGAGATAGCTCCCTCCTGAAAAGTCATAAGTATCTTGGGGGTGTTTGGTTTGTAACCAAAATCGAGATAGAAATGGAAATCAGAATGGCTTGGAATCGAAATCAGAATAGTCAAATTCTTCGAAGCGTTTAGTTCATGATTATGAATTAGAATTAAAATAAAAATTTGAATCCATAAAAAAGAGTAGGGATTGAGTTCTATATAGATTAAGCCATTCTCATTCCATCTTGAAATCGAAATTAGAATAAAACTCCTCCCAACCAAACGGTTAGAATGAAAGTCACCCATTTCGATTCTGATTTCAGACCCCCACTCCCAATGAAAGTCACCCATTTCGATTCTGATTTCAGACCCCCACTCTCCCCAACCAAACACCCCTTTGATGTAAACTTCCTAGAATCAACATCACCTATCATATCTGCATCTCTATATCTATCCAACACTGATTTATCAGTACCAAAGATAAACATACTCTAAAAGTACCTCTGAGGTACTTGAGAATCTACTTCACTGCAGTCCTATGCTTCTTGCCAAAATTAGAGAGAAATTGGCTAACAATACCAATAGTATGAGCAATATCCAGTCTAGTATATACCATGGCATACATCAAACTGCCAATTATAGATACATAAGGGACCTTCTGCATCTTTCCTTTTCTTCCTCATTAGTAGGACACTATTTGGAGCTCAACTGAAGTGACTTACAAGTGAAGAGCTAACTGGTTAGGAGTTACTCATCTAGAACCTCTCTAATACTTTCTCTATATATCTCTCCTGAGATAGCCAATCTCCCATTCTTCCTATCATGGGTAATCCTCATACCAAATATCTGTTTCACTGATCTTAAGTCTTTTATAGCAAAGTACTTACTCAATTTAGTCTTCAAGCTCTGAATCCTCTTAGTATCATAACCAACAATCATGTCATCAATATATAACAGAAAAATGATGAAATCATCATCATTGAACCTCTTCACAAATATACAATGGTCAAAAGTGGTTCTGCTGCACCCATGATCTATCATAAGGAATGAAATTTTTTGTACCATCAAGGAGATTGTTTCAAACTATATAAGCTCTTCTTCAATCTGTACACCTACTTTTTCTTGCCTTTAGCTATGAACCCTTCTGTTTGCTCCATATAAATTTCTTCTTCAAGGTCACCATGAAGAAATATTGTCTTCACATCAAGCTGCTTAATCTCCAAATTCAAGCTAGCTGCTAAACTAAGAATAACTCGAATGTCTTGAATCGAATACATCTTGACCACAAGTGAAAAAAATCTTCTCAAAATCAATACCCTTCTTCTGACCGAAGCCCTTCACAATCAATCTCACTTTGTACCTTGGCTGTAAGTTATATTCTTCTATCTTGAGTCTAAACACTCATTTATTCTTGAGTACTCTCTTCCCCTTAGATAGCTCCACTAAGTCAAAAGTGTGGTTCTTATATAGTGATTTCATCTCTTACATGGCTTCACACCACTTTTCTTTTTGTGCATGTGACATAGTCTGTTAGAAAATATGTCTTAAACTAATTATCTGTCTATAGATGATTAAGCTCTTTGTAATTTGTATATGAATTAATAAAATTATTTTGGCAAGATCATCATAAGTGTGCATCTTCCTTTAAATTCTATTATGATGAAGTCCTTAGAACTATAATATAATCGATAAAGAAGATTTATCGAATAGTTCTTAAATTTGTTCGCGATCAAATGATATGTTATTAAAAAGAATAATAACATTTATCGAGTATAGATTATTGTATGCCATATGGGTTGGTTGTCCTCTTAATCAAGGAGTATGACGATACTGGTGTGGCATACAGATAAGATGTAGGACTACATCGTCACCGAAAAGTGACTCACCTGTGGAGCATTCTGTTGTCAAGGGCAACTCGCGAAGGATATGGGCATATGTTCCTCCGATCTGAGATCACCATGGTGACTTGCAAGCAACTCACTGTGCTTTGTTGTCAAACTATCTATATTTTTAATACAGTGACAGAAGGCTACTGTGTACAGTCAAGTACTTATGAAGTCGGTGTGTGAGTCAAGACGAGATTGATCCCTCCAGATTACAGGAGTTAATGCATCACTGTACCTCAATCCAGTAAAATCTTGATCAAGATAACTTTGTGATCTATTACAGAATTTGAAAAAGATTAAAATATAACATAGATAACTCATCCAAAGTTGACAGTGAAATCCTAGGTCATCCTGAGCATTAGGATCAAAGAGATGAATTATGCAGTCACCATGTGTCGAGATTTTTGAATGTTGCTTTATAATTATTCGATCTATTTGGATATCGGATATCATTGTTAGATGGTTACTTCGATTAATATAGAAAGATATTCCTATGCTACCGACTTAATATTCGAACTTATGGAATCACGCATAAAGTCAAACTACATAAGAAAGACTTAACCGAATATCCATGTATTCAATTTGAAAGTATGAGACTTGATTGAATATATAGATTTACTTAATTGAGAATTAAGTTATGGATCATATGAAATTAGATACTGACTATATCTAGCTAGCACTGTACATGAGGTGTATGTTTGATTCCGAAGATGAATTTGATCAAATCTATGATTCAAAAAATTATGAGAGATTGGATTTAAATCTTAATTATTTTAGATTAGATCTAATTTAATTGGGCTTAATTTTATTGAGGCTAAATTGGATTAATTATTTAAGTTGGATTTTGACCTAAATCCTAATTAGATTAGGATTAGCAGTCTTTTCGAATTTGGTTCGAATCGAATTTGAATTAAATCCAAACTTGAACCAAATCAAATTTAATACACTAAGCTATGTTTCCTTGATTCTCTCACCTAAGTGGCCGTCCAAGATGGAGGAGTCCCCTTAGGCATGCGACATAAGGAGAGAGCTGCAAGTTGGCATCTCTCCTACTTCCTTTAGAATCCTCATGGTTTAGGGAGTTTGGATTGGATTCAAATTTAGAGAGTCCTATTCCTAACCATGAAGGTATTTGATTTGATTTAGGATCTCTTATCTATTTAAGGAGGAATGTGGAGAAGAGAGAAATAAATCAAGCAAGCAATTGAGAAGCAATCTAGGCGTGAGATCACCTTGGGTGTCCCCTCTCCCTGGGCATCTCTCTCCTTAGGCGTCCTCCCTCTCCCCTCGTGGTGTGGTTGCAGGCTCCTTTCTAGCATGAAGATCAGATCTTAAGGCTCTCCTCTCTTTTCTCCTGAAGAGTTCTTCATCTCTCTCTCTTCATTGTTTGGCGTGCGAGTGAAGTGAAGGATCTGGATATTCGGATCTCACGAAGCAACGATCTTCAAGAATCAATCAACCTCGATCAATTTTCGCTGCCTATCAAGGTAACTTTATTAATAGTTTATGAAATTTTAATTAAAATCTTTCTTTCTTCCTAGCATCCGATCTGATCAGACATAATTTTTCTTCAACTGATATCGGAGCTAGGTTGTATGTCATGATCGCATCATCTAATTTTGAATTTTTGATTATTTTTATCTGATTTGAATCAAAATTTTGATATGATTAACTTATTTGATATGATATTCTCTATATTTTCTAATCTAATTTTGACCAGATTATCAGATCAAAATCTATTTTAGTAAATTTTCTATGTAGATTTTTGTTCTAATTTAAAACCTGATTATGCATGGATTTAAATTTATTTGTGATAGATTTTTGTGGATGTATTAGAATTGATGTTTGAATCAGCCTCAGATCTGAATCTGTTTGATAGAGTTTCAGATCTAATTTGAGCAATATATCTGCATATGTTTGATCATATCTCAAATCAAAAATTTTTCTATGCAATCATACATATCTTTTGAATAGATTTCATTATTTATCTAGATCTAAATTTAATGATTCATGTAATAATATGATTAAGGTTCAGATCTAAAAATTTATGTTGTAGTAATGATCTAATTAGATTAGATAAAATTTCTACAAGCTATCATGTTATGAATATGATATCAATCAAAATTTTCTTTTACATATATGATATATAGTGAATTATTCTTAGTAGCCAAGTACTCGAATTGAGTTGATCACCATGCCCATCCGATCATAATAGGAGGCAGGATTTAAAGTCCCTCTCTTATCTAATCGATGGATTCTCTTATGATGAGTAGGAGTGTTGATGTGATTATACTCTAGAAGAAGAATAGTAAAAAGAATCTTTTAGAATTGTTCTAAGTATTAGTTTAAATTAGATCTAAGAGATTTATGATTAATTTCTTTGATTTATTCAAAATATTCAGATCTGAAAATAAGTTTCACAATCTGAAAATTAATGACATATGATGTAACTTTTGCATAAATTTTTTGTAAAATAGTTTACAAATTGAAATAGTTTCAACATAGAATTTATACACTTAATTAAGAATTAAGATATGAAATTAAAAGATCTAGATTTGAAAATTAAAGATCTTAAGACACCTCATAAACGAAGGGCTATAAGTTAGCTTGAATCAGGTTATCTAATTGGGTTAGACCTAGGATTAGAAACAAATATGGACTAAATATAGAAATCGATTAAATCTAATCAAGAGTTGAATTAGATTAGATCAAAATTTTTCTAGATCAATCTAAATAGTTGCAGCTTGATCAAGTCTATATTTTTGATCATATCAAATGGATTTAATTGTGGCTCAATGATCGAGTCTGAGTCTTTTGGCTAATCAAATCAAAACTAATTAATCAATTGATGTCCAAGATAAGTTTGGCAATTCGATCGGTGGATTTTAGTTGACAACCCACTTACCTAGTCATTTTGATAGTGTCTAAGGCAAGCCTTGGTAGATCTTTCCACCAATCTCACTTATCTAACCAATTTGATTAATTATATTAAGATTAGATCACTAAATAATTTGAGTTGACTCATGCCATTAAGGTTAATCAGTGTAACTAATTCATTTATTCTCAAAAAAGCAAGTTTCTAGTCCTTTTGATGACTTGATGAAGTCAGTAGGAGGATTATCAAAATACTGATTAACCTCTTGTCTTTATTCTGAACTAATTAATTAATTTTTAAATTATTAGATCCTTAAAATGATACAGTTATGGAGATAACTAGTTCATAGCCTTCCATTAAGGTGCATGATAATGAGTCCAGTTTTCTAAATAAGCATTGGAGGTGCCACACGCCTGATGTTTATTGGGTATTATAATTATCATTCATCATATAATGATCTTATTGTGTTTTCTCAGATCAATGGTTAGGTTGGCCGAGCAAACTCAGATTTGGGCATTCATTTGTTAGATGCTCTAGGTATGGTCATATTAATGGTTGGATCTAACTGAAATTTTTAATGGAGACACAAATGCCTACTGAAGAGAAGCCTGGGATAATATATATTATTAAAATTATTTGAAAATAATTGATTAAGAATCTACCCATAGATGCATAATGGTTGGTCGAACAAACATAGACCCATATGCAGTCTATGTGGTTCTAGTACCTACTAAGGAATTAATGTAATTCTTCGAATTGAAAATTGAAGCTATCAATTCATATAAAATAGTAGGAGAACCAAGTCTTTAGGATTAAATAATTATATACTAATAGATTTTGTATTTTTTTAGAAATGGCTAACACTTTATCGCTCCGCTCGCTGTTGGACAGCAACAAACTCATCGAACCTAATTTTGATAGTTGGTATCGAAAGCTCAAGATTGTCTTAGAGCATGAGAGGATCTTATATGTACTTACAGATCTGACACCTGAGGAGCTCGTCCCGAATGCTTGTGGTACGGTCAGAGATACTTATCAGAAATGGCTTAATGATAGACCACTGTGCATTGCATCATACGGGTGGCTATGAATGATGAGTTCAGCACAATTTGAGGATGCTCGGTTGGAGAAAATTTTTCAAATATTGAACGAGTTCTTTGGCACTTCTGATGACATTGAGAGGTACAAAACATCTAGTGCTGTCTTTAACGTATGAATGTGGAAGGGGTGTCAGTCATTGATCATGTATTGTACATGATCGAGCAGATCGAGTGCCTGAGCAAATTCAAGTTTCCTTTGCATAAGTAGTTAGAAAAAGATACGATCTTGAATTCTTTATCCAAGTCCTAACTATCTTTTTTAGTCATTATAAAATGATTAAAGTTGCAGTAAACTATCATGGTTTGATAGGATTACTGCAGACCCTTGAGAAAGATCACCAGCTTTAAAAGGAGCCAATGAATATGGTGGTGGTTCTTTAGGCGTCGTCCCTTTAAGAAATGAAAGAAGAAGAACAAGAAGAAGGTGCAACATGCTGGAGCTCCAAAGTCCAATCAAAGCAAGAAGTTAAGGTTG
This sequence comes from Elaeis oleifera, assembly GCA_000441515.1. Classification (NCBI taxonomy): domain Eukaryota; kingdom Viridiplantae; phylum Streptophyta; class Magnoliopsida; order Arecales; family Arecaceae; genus Elaeis; species Elaeis oleifera. The sequence continues at coordinate 447,747 of KE505080.1, forward strand.
ACAAGAGCCAGATAGAGTGCTTTTTCTATAAGAAGCTGGGACACTGAAAGAAAAATTATCTTCAGTATATAGCCTCCTTTGGCCCCAATGGGCCGAATAAGAGAAAGCAGTAATCTGTTGCTAGACAAAATACTTATATGATAACTCCTTATAATTTCTCTATATGTGATACTACTATCTAGATATTGGATATCAAAAATCTAATTAATATTTATAATTCATTGCAGAGACTTCAGATCGATAGGAAATTCAGAGACGGCGAACAGTTCCTGAACATTGGAGATAGAAGCTTTATTCTAGTTCTAGCTCTAGGAACTATTCAGCTTATTTTTGAGTTTAGAATTGTCATATTAGATGATTGTCATTATTGTCCTTCTTTTTTATGAATATCATCTCTGTAGATTTTTTGGCCAAAGTTAGTTTCAACTTTTTAATAAAAGATAATTTTGTGATATCATTATGAATGGTACTATAATTATACGTGGATAATTGAAATACGGCATATACCTTCTATCACAGCTTGTAAGTGTAATAGACACATCTAATAAATATCCTAAGATAAATAATGTCAGCGATGCCTATTTTGACATTGTCGGCTAGGTCATATAAACAAAACAGGATGGATAGGTTAACTAAAGAGAGAATCTTCGACATTGACAATTGTGAATCATTATCGACCTATGAATTTTATCTTTTAGTAAGATGACAAAGTCATCTTTAAAGAAAAAATGAGCGAGCCGCTGATGTTCTAAGTCTGGTACATAATGATGTATGTGGATGCATAAGCACAAGTGCCAGAGGTGGGTATAATTACTTCATTATTTTCACTAACGACCTATCTAGATATAGATACGTCTATCTTATGAAGCATAAATCTGAATCATTTAAAGTGCTCAAATGATTTCGTAATGAAATAAAAAATAAACTAAGAAGAGTATTAAAACTCTTCGATCAGATCGAGGAGGTGAATATCTTTTCAATAAATTTTTGATATATCTAAAAGAGAATAGAATTCTCTCACAATAATTTCTTCAGAGATACCACAATATAATGGAATGTCAGAAAGGAAGAATTAAATACTGTTAGACATGATTCGATCCATGATGGACTTTGCGATAATCTTCTTCAAAAGATACACCCTAAAAAATGCATGCTATGTACTGAACAGGATTTTAAATAAGTCTGTAAATAAAACACCATATGAGATATGGATAGGACGTAAGTCAATACTCTCACACCTTAGGATTTGAAAATATCCGACTTATATCAAATGTTTGAAGACAGATAAGTTTTCAAGTCCGATAAGTATTTATTTATGGGATATCTAAAGAAATAAAGAGTACTATTTCTATTATGCGAAAAATAAAGATGTTCGTCAGTAATAGGACAGTCTTTTGAAAAAAAAAATTTTAGAGAAGAAACTGATATACCACTAAGATCGAACTTGATGAAGTTTGTGAGGTAAAAATTAGACACCTATAAGTAGGAATACAGTATCAGATTTGATCAAAAAAATCAAATTTGGAGCCTATTATAGAGGCACCATTAAGGAGATTCAGTAGAATACCACATCAATCGGACAGATACTATGATTTTTTGATCCAGGATGGTGATCCTGTCGAACTAGATCAGAACGACGAGGATCCAATCACCTATATGGATGTCATGCAAAGGTCCAATTCTGAGAAATGGCTAAAAGCTATGAAATCTGAAATGGTGTCCATGGAGATCAATAGTGTAGCTAGGGATATTTGTTGATCTACTCGAAGAAATTAAACTCATAGGGTGCAAATGAATCTTCAAAAGGAAAGAGGAGTGGATAGAAAGGTAGAGACCTATAAAGTATGTCTAATTGTCAAGAGATCTCGTCAATGTTACGATATTGACTATGATGAGATATTTTCTTCTGTGGTAATGCTTAAGTCCATTTGGATTATACTTGCTATAGTGATACATCTAGATTATGAGATCTGACAAATGGATGTCAAAACTGCTTTCCTTAATGGAGAGTTGGAAGAAGACGTGTATATGATACAATCTGAAGGGTTCACATCTACATATGAATCTAAAGTGTGCAAGCTAAATAGGTCTATTTATGGACTGAAGCAAGCTTCTCAGAGTTGGAACATGCATTTTGATAAAATGATCAAAATGTATAGCTTCATTAAGAACGGAGAGGAGCCTTGCGTCTATAAATGGGCTAATGATTCTATAGTCATATTTTTGTACTGTATATGGATGACATACTCTTAATAGGAAATGATATCCCTATATTACAAAGTATGAAATTCTGATTATCATCACAGTTCTCCATGAAGGATTTGGGAGAAGCTTCCTATATCCTAGGGATGAAGATCTATAAAAATATATCTAAAAGATGCTTGGACTATCCCAATCCACGTACATCGATATCGTGCTGAAATGGTTCAGCATAAAAATTTTAAGAAGTGCTATCTACCGATAGGCCAAAAAATTATTCTCTCTAAAAGGGATTGTCTAACAACTCTTCAAGAAAGAGTATATGAGTAGAATCCTATATGCCTCAATAGTGGGATTTATCATTTATGCTATGACATGTACGAAGCCAGATGTGGCCTACTTGTTAGGGTAGTGAATAGGTATCAATTTGATCCAAGTGAGAATCATTGAAAAGTTGTAAAGATAATTCTTAAGTATTTGAAAATATTAAGGACTAATGGTTAATCTATTGAGATAGTGACTTTAAACTTATGGGATATACTGATTTAGTTTTCTGTCTAATCATAATGATAGCAAAAGTATGTCTAACTATATTTTCACTTTATATAGTATAGTGATCTGCTGAAAGAGCTCCAAGCAGCATACAGTAGCTGATTCAGTATGCGAAGTGAAATATATTGCGGCATCTAATGCTGCAAAGGAAGATATTTGGTTGAGAAAGTTTATCTACGAACTTAAAGTGGTTCCCTTAGTTGAAGGTCCAGTTCTACTGTATTATGAAAGCACTGATGCCATCGCTTAAGCCAAAGAACTCAAGTCCCATCAAAGAACCTAACATATTCTGCATCGCTATCATCTGATTTATGAGATTGTTGATTAAGGTGATGTTGAACTGCTGAAGATTGATGAAAAGAATAATTTGACCGACCCCTTCACAAAGCTCTCAGGACTAAAGAGTTCGATGACCACAAGTGAAAGATGGATATTAGATACAGTCTTAATTGGCTTTAGTCCAAATGAGAGTTGTTGAGAAATATGCCCTAAAGTCAATTGTCTGTCTGTAGACGATTGAGCTCTTTTAATTGTATATGAATTAATAAAATTATTTTGACAAGATCATCATAAATGTGCATCTTTTTTTGAACTCTTGTGCTATGATGAAGTTTTTAAAACTATAATATAATTGATAAGAAGGATTCATTGAATAGTTCTTAAATTGTTCATGACTAAATAATACTTATTAAAAAGGACAATAATATTATTGAGTATAGATCATTGTGTGCCATATGG
>KE505080.1:479452-490580 GCA_000441515.1 Elaeis oleifera
AAAACAAAAAAAAAAAAAAAAAGGAGGAAGTGAAGCACTTCCCTCAAATTTATTAAAAGAGCTCAAGTATGTACAAGAAGGAAGGAAAATATATATATATATATACAAAGATGCATCTTGATTTGGAGGATGGAAACTTAATGATGAGTCACCAAGGAAGAAAGACTTCTCCAAATCTTGTTGTGCCCTTTGTTAATCTTGCATGACCAAAAGTGCTCCCAAAATAAAAATAAAGGTTTGTTGCAAGACCAAGAAGATAAGAGTGCTGAAGCCAAAGAAAATCTTGCCATTCCTCTCAAACCAAATGTGCCAAAGCAAGGCCATCAAAAGTTAGTCCCAAGTCGTTGTCCAGTCCGACTGAGCTTTTTGCCTCCTCCAAGGGACCCAAAGTGAATGCATGTTGGTCGGCCATCCTGTAATGTTGAGGCGAGATTTGAAGATAGTCCGAATGCTTTTGTTGAAAGGGCTTAGAAGAAAAAGATTGTATGCGATTTGTTCTTCAAAGCTAACCAACGAATAACTTTAATCTTCATGGGACAACAACTTTCCAAATGACTTTATAATTAGGGCAAAGAAGACCACTTATACAAGGAATCCACTAAGAAAGTAGCGTTGCTGGTAAACTTCTGCACGGGGGTGTCTACAATTCTAGCGGGCCTAGTTGGGCAGAGGAGACCATCTTGCAATTGTTTCATTCACTGAATAGAAAATGGACCTCGCACTTGAATACAACATTGAAGGTTTCTTAAGCTCCATTGAGATCCCACCAACACATTTTCTTCGATTGCCACAGTGTATAGATTACTGAAACGCTGAGCAAGAGGTGTCAAGCCAATCCATGTATCCTCTTAAAATCTAACATGCTCTCCATTTCCAAATCTGAATGAAGTGCAGCTCCAAAAAGCACCGAGATCCTTGCTAATGTTTTCACGAGGCTTTTCCGAACTCTGATTCCAAATTTCTTTCTCTGACATGTTCAGCTTAATATATCAAACCGTAAGCTTTCACTTCTGAGAACCACCTATAAGAGACTTTAGTGAAGTTGAAATGACGGGAAGAGAAGCATAACTTGCAAGCTATGCAGTTTTAGGACGTGTGACCTGTTGCGAAAATGCCAAAGTAGTTGAGAACTTCAGAGAACGTTTTAACCCGCAACGTTATAAAATGTTCTCTCCAATGTTTATCTCGTTTCATGCACAAGACTTGGTGTGGCATCAAGTGTTATTTGCTAAAATCAATGGTGGAGTTGGATAAGGTCATTAGCCAAGTCACTGGTTTAGCCCGCTGTCATCCCTCCACCGCACCCCAAACCAACATTAGAAGACATCTCTTAATATAGATATAGATATTAGATAGAGATCCAAATTTCCGAGGGAAACAGACCGTTTCTCTCCCGCCACAATCCAAAAACGATGATTTCTTCTCCTGTGATCATTTCCCACCCCTTATGCCCTCCTCACCCCCATAATCTTTATCGTACCTTCCGCCCTCATTCCGAATGGAAGAAAACCCCAAATCCCCTCCCTCTTCGACCAAAAGAGTCCATTTCCCATGGTAGAAATCCCGAAAGCCTCAACCTTGAACCCATGAAGGTGGAACCCAAGCAAGTCTTAAATACAACACACTCCAAAGAGACTGGCACTTCACCAACTACACTGCTGTCACACACCCAGAGCTTGAATAGATTGATAAATTCAAATAGGCTTGCCGAGGCAATGGATTTGTATGTCGACATAAGAAACAAAGGCCTCGAACCCGGGATCATTGTCGAGTCCGTATTGATTGACGCGTTGATGAAATCTGGTCGGGTGACTGATGCCTTTCAAGTATTTGAATCAATGCCTGAGAGGAATGTCATCACATGGACTTCGATGTTATCGGGTTGTGTCCGAAATGATTGTCAAGCAATTGGGTTCTTCTTGTTTGTTGAATGCTTGAATCCGGTGTGCTTCCCAATGATTTCACCTTCAATGCCATGCTCCAGGCTTGTGCTGACCGGGAAGCTCTGGGTTTAGGAGAGCAGGTGCATTCGCTAGTTGTCCGTGCCGGGCTTGCAGATGATCGCTGGATTGGCAATTGTCTCATTGACTTTTATTCAAGATGTGGTTGATGGCTAAAGCAACAAGAATCTTTGATAGGATTCTGGAGCTGGATTTGGTGAGTTTCACCTCATTGATTTCGGGGTTTGTAGGAACAATCAGTTTGAGTTGGCAGTAAAAGCATTTGACCGGATGCTGAGACTCGGGTTAGAACCAAACGAGCACACGATCACTAGTATTTTGACTGCTTGTGGACCGTTGCTGGGTGAACAGATCCATGGGTACATGATTAAACCATGATTGCTCAGAGTGTTTATTCTGGAAGTGCTTTAATTGATTTTTACTCCAGAAATTCTGAGTTCAGACGGGCTAGAGATGTATTTGAGAAGCTGGAATCTAAGAACATGGTAACTTGGAGTTCAATGATCTCTTGCTGTCTCCGGAATGAGCGAGTAGAAGAAGCCATGAGAATGTTTATGACATGGTTTGTGCAGGTTTCAAGCCCAATGAGTTCACCTTTGCAGTTACTTTTGGAGCTTGTGGATTATGCTCCGAGTCCATTGCCTTTGGACATCAGCTCCATTGCTCCGCGATTAAGCTCAACATGGTATCAGATACTCGTGTATCCAATGCTTTACTGACCATGTATGCTAGAAGTGGTGAGATAGAAGAACTAGAGAAGTTGTTTGAGAGAATTGAAAATCCTGATATTGTCTCTTGGTCTGCAGCTATATCTGGCTATTTCCAAAATGGATTCGATGAGAGGTCTACAAGGTTACTTTGCCAAATGCATAGGAAAGGGTACACACCTAATGAACATGGCTTCTCTAGCGCCTTAAGTTCTTGTGCAAATCTTGCTTTGCTAGATCAAGGAAGACAATTTCATGGTCTTGCATTGAAGTTAGGGTGTGATCTTGATGTTTGCACAGGGAATGCACTGATTAACATGTATTCTAAGTGTGGGTGCATCGATGATGCAAGATTGGCATTTGATGTTATGCACACCCATGATGTTATTTCATGGAACTCCTTGATTCATGGTTACGCACATCATGGGCATGGGAAGAAGGCACTCAAGGTGTTTGATAAGATGGCGGAGACCAGCTGCTGCATCCCAGACCATTCAACATTTGTGGGGATTTTGGCTGGATGTAGTCATGTAGGTAATGTCAATGAAGCACTTAGATACTTTAAGATCATGAGAGATTACTATGGTGTAGTACCATCTTCCTCTCATTATGCATGCATCATTGACATGATGGGTCGAGCTGGAAGACTTGGTGAAGCTCTTCATATCATTGATCAGATGCCATTTGAAGTGGATGTTTGGTATGGAAGACCCTGTTAGCATCTTGCAAACTGCATAAGAATTTAGAACTAGGAAGGTTTGCTGCAGAGAAGATTATGGAGTTGTCTCCAAAGGACTCCGCAAGCTATGTGCTTCTCTCAAATTTGCATGCTCTGCACGGAGAATGGGAAGATGCAGAGAGAGTGAGGGGAATGATGGAGGAAAGAGGAGTCAAGAAAGATGCTGGATGGAGTTGGATTGAGATTAAGTCTGAAGTGCGTGCTTTTGTTGCGAGAGATAACTCTCATCCAGAAGCTAAATCTATTTATCAGATGTTAGACGAGCTCTTTGAGGTCATGAAAGATGAAGGCTATTCACCTTCTGCAAGCTTTAGTGATTTATGACACTTAAAGGATAGAAAATATAATGTTTGTGTTGTCTTGAGAGAGGGGAAAAGCTTGGAGAATGTAAAGGATTGACTGAAAAAGTTGAGACAACCAAATGAAACACAAATTTTGCATCATGTGTGTCTTCAGACTCACAAGAACCCAGATGCATAAGAGGTTTGAAGATGCTTAATTTACTCCAATTCTAGTAAAGCTTTCAAGAGGGTGGGCCTTGGTGTAATAGTCAGTTGCTCTATTTTAGCCTGGGTATCACAAGTTCGAAATATAGAAACAGCCTTTCCACGTGTAGAGATAAGGCTGCATACGCCTGACGCTTCCTGGACCCCATGGTGGCTAGAGCCTCATGCATTAGGATGCTCTTTTTTAAAGTAAAGCTTTCAAGATGCCCCTATATTGTTGCAGTCTCCAACTTTTCATGATATGAATGATGAAAATGTTTATACAGGAGATGGGAAGACAAAAAACAAGATCCAGTTGAATCTGCTTATCCTAATATTGATACTTCCAGTTACTGAAAGATTTTGTAGTCTTCTATTTAACTCTTGATTTAGAGAAGCTTTCAAGTTTTGACTGTATCTTCTCCCATTGTTATTTTCATGAACCATCAATCTTAGTGTCTGAATCTGTCTCATTTTGTATAACTTCTCAGTAGCAATAAATGGTAATTTCTTCCTGCTGATACCTTTATATTATTGTATGACCAATGCATTCACTCTAGATAATAGTTTTTGAGATGACCTTTCTGATTTTTGTCAACATACATGGGAAAACTGTTAACAAAATATTATCTCGTTAGGAACCAGACCATCAGGAAGAAGTCCTGCCAATGGATAAACCTCTAATTCTAGAAATAGAGTTGTGCTCTCATCCAGAAAACATCATGGGGATACCAGGACAAACTTTTCTAGCCCTTTTCTCTTCTACCCTGTTCTTTTCACCCTTTGCAATGTTGGTTGGGGGGTGACCCTCTATAATGACTGTTACTGAGCATTTTGCTCATGATATAGATGCATAATCAAAACCCATCCTCCACATTTGATTGGTGATACTAGACCAAACTGTGTCTTCCAAGCAAAAACCACAAAATAGTGAATGGTTGGCTATTAGCATGACTATCTTCTTGAGTCAGAGAAATTCAGGAAAATGTGAATAGGCAAATATCCTAGCATAAAACTGATGAGCATTTAGTGGATACCATGTCATCTCCTCTTGGTTTAGCACAATAGGACAAATCTCTGTGTGTTCCCGTGAAATATTGAATTTTATGGCTAGATGTATTGTCAAATGTTAAATGTTCAGAAACATGTCAACTTAATTCCTGCCAGTACCTAGTGATTTTATTTTTATTTATGATGTGTCAGACATTTTAAAATATGTCACAGTGAAGAAATACGTTAAACCTTTTGTTTGTCAATGAAGTCTTACAAAATGAAGTCTCCCTCTTATGAAACCAAGTCTTACAAATTTGAGGATTCACTTGAAACCTTGAAACCCTTTGTTTGAGGAGCTACTTCATAGTGAGTACATCTTTCTGTCATGTGAGATACTATGGTTTCCTCTGATTAAGCTGGAGAAGATTAGAGCCTTGAGAGCAACCAATAAGTTTATTCAAAGATTAACTAAACCAGAATAAATATTAAGAGAACTGATCAGAATCTATTCATGCAAAACTTGAGTTGGAAGGGCTTCCTAGGTTTGTAGTTGCATTTAAAGAAATCACTGGCTGCTGCTATCTTACCAGAAAGAGAAAATCGAGGATATCTATTTTTCCAAAACACTTGTTGATCTGCATTCTGGCTTACAAAAATGTTCCAGATGAAAAGCTATAGGTGAATTATTGAAGCTGGATTAGAGCTGCAAACTTGTGTGGATTCTCATTGCTACACCAGTTATCCTTCATGATTCTTTGGGGGGGTACAATTGCGCTCATTTATCTCATTGGATAATTAAACAAATCAATTTAATGCATTTCAAAATTTTATAATTCTCATTTCTTTCATCTATCCCTTTTGCTTTAAAAACCTTACTTCCTCTCCAGAGTTTTTTATATCCATTGTGAAGAGTAACATTGATGCATCTCATTTGAACATGATTTTCCATCTTAATCAATTTCGCTGGTCTAAAGACAAATTCATGTATAGCAATCTATTCTTTCTTGTTCATGTTCTCATTTTAAGATTATGTCGGCACATACTTAATACGTTTGATGTTCTACTTCCTCTCTCTTTAAGTAAATAAAATCTTATTCTCATCTCCTTGCCCAATAAATATAGCTCCGCTTTTTTATTTTTCTTCTTTTCTTCATTTTCTTATCTATCTCAATTTATCTTTCGGTATCGTCTGCTGCATGTCTAATCAACTACTCCCAGCTAAAATTACTTTTTTTTTTCCTTTTAAATCTACTTCTGGTGAACAATATTCAATAATGTTACAAATCACATTGTCCTTGATACTTCTATGATGGTTTTCTCACTCCTCAACACTTCACATTATTCCTATTTCAGAGACGACTATTTAAAATAACCGTGGTTAAAACAATTTCTGTAATCCAAATTGATATATGCAGACTCATAGCATGCAACAATTACGTGAAAAATAAAATCCCTTGTAGCATCAAATACATAACTTGTAAATAGTGGAATCTATTTCGCGTTGGATTTAAGGTCATTTGCTGGAACTGGAAAGCTTGGTGAAACTGCCTGAGGTTCTCTCTCCATTTCCTTTTTAGAAAAAGATCCCACTACTTGAATAGGCGACACAGCTTTGCAAGTTGTTCCTCATGCCATAACGAAATGATTAAAGTCTCAAATAGGATAAGTTTTAACACATCAATCCTGAAATGTTCAGATTGTTTAGAGCGCATGAACTAGTGATACTACAAAGCGTATCGTTCACGACTAACAATCATAAATTATTTGCTTAAGAAAAGTGGGCATCAGAGTAACCAATCATCATTATTCATTTCCATATTATACCCATAAAAGATTTATAAAATGATCTGCATGTAACACTGCCTCCTGATCTAAGAGGAATTGCATGGATTATTAATCTCGGTAACCCACATCAATTAGATTGTTTGATCTCTCTCCCTCACAGCAACAACAACAATAACAACAACAGCAACAACAACAACAATAATAATTTGGTCTAATAATAATTCAGACCTCTGTAACCAGAAAAATAATAATTCAGACTCCATCAGACGCACGAAACAGAATACAATTGTACAGTGACCAAACCATGTAGTTTAAGCTCATGAATTCTCTTGTTGCACACATAATGAAGAATTATTTATGCATTCTCACATGAATGACCTTTACTCCGATCTTGTAGGATGAGACATGGACACTACGCTGAATACTGATTGCAATATTCAAATTGTGAATACTAGGAGGAATAAGTAACTGCACTTTTACTAGTTACTTTCTGAACATAGAAATGCAGTGCCACAAAAAAAAAAAAAATCTACTCATTTATTCACCTGCAGCAAGTCAGCCTCTGTTCAAGTGGATATCACCTTGCTTCTAGCTCAATCTTGCATTCTCAAAGCACTTCCAGGGACATTCACCATGACCCTCTGTTAGAATAGTCATTAACATATATGAAAGTTGCAACCTACAAATGCTGGCGTACCAAGAAGGAAGTTTGGATCCCAGATATCTATCTTCCTGCCTGTCAATCAGTATTTCAACCACCCATTTCATTGGCAAACACTAGCCAAAGCATCAGCTCCCCTTTATGGGGTAGCTTGCAATTTTTTGGCACCGCTGCTACGGTTGTAACCTTGGGTTCTTCATCCTGTCTGAAGTAACAAGACTACAATGACAAAACCAACCAAATTCTACCTACTGCTAGAGTTACTGAAACAAGAATCACTGGAACAGCTGAGATTTCCATGCTGTCCCTTGGATTCACTCTGCTAGTACGAGTAAGCTTAGTTACTTATTCTCCTTTTAAGAACAACAATACATTTGTCAAAACAATTTAAGTATATACAGATTATTAAAGATGGAGAAGGAAATATTTAATCATTTTAATTCTCATACAAGAACAACATATATTTACTCATTCATCGCAAAAGCTTGTCAGACATTATTAGTTTAATCTCAGATCTCAGACTCTCATCCCTCTGTTTCCTCTCCTCCTCCTCCTCCTCCTCCTCCTCTTATGCCACCATATTTATGATTGGCATTAAATTCTGGCAGAACCATCTCTGTTGAAAGAATCACAGCATCCTGATGGCATCAAATTGCAAAGCCTCTTTAGAGGATTCACTTTACAAACAGAAAGCCCCAGAAGTTGATACATGTACAATAATCCATGATAGTAGATGAACTCAGGTATGCAACTCCTGTCAGCTGCATAATCTAACAGTACACGCTACGGCTTGGGCCCAATACTTCAGCCTTGCTTTAACCTCTTCAGGATGGTCCCCTAGGAGAAAAGAACCGAATCAGAAAGGTGATAAGAAACAAGATGAGAAATAAAATGAATCCATATCTTTGATACAATAATAAACAATAGTTAACCAAAAAAAATAAGGCAAGATTTCTGAGATGCAGATCTCCTTAGCAAATTCTGGGGTTAAAAATTTAGAAAATTAAATAAGCTAGTCGTTAATCAATCTTATACTAGCCTATCTTAGATGAACACTTCAAAGAAACTACTCGGTTATTAGACAGAAGAAACAAAAAGTTATACTAATGGTTTATCACCAATCAAAATAGTATCTGTACTTAGAAGATCACTTACTTCCAGCCATGCCAAATACTGAGTCCTACACGAAGAACAGTAGAAACAAATGCATAGACCAAATTGATTTACGAAAATTTATTTATAAAGTCAATTAAGGATATAATCCATCTGGAAATCAACGCAGCCATCAATTCTCATCGAAGAATAGCATGGGAAATCACAGGAAAAGGCCATTATTTCTCTTTTCTTATGTAAACATAGGTAAAGCCATCAGTCTTCACTGGAACAAGGAAAGACACGTTATCAACGTTGAACTGCTTAAAATTAAACTAAATGACAATTATATCAAACAACCGATTAAATTTGCACCCAAAGACAAGTGTGCCATCTGAATAGGAAAAGATCTCACTATAAACTGCCTCAGTGGGAGTAAAAGACTCGATTAATCTTATTTTCAGAAGCTAAATTTTCTTGAACACAGGCCTATGAATACCAAACTACCAAGAAATCTAGTGTCATATGGTTACCCAATGGAAACGCAATCACTTTAGCATACCACCAATCCTTCATCTATTTATTAATCAATATCAAGAAGAATTCTCTTTACGAATTCTCAAGAAAATGAAAAAAAAAAAATCAAATCTTTCTCCCATATATCAAACAATAAAGAAATTCCAAGCAATCCCTTAATGAGAAAAGAGGATAGGTATCATGCCTTTGCCACTTACATACACATTGACAAACAAATAAAAATCGAAACTTTCCAGAATCAAATTCCTCAAGAAAAATCAAGAAGCGGAGAAGAACAAGAACCAATCTTACCAGGTTCGGAGATCCTCCAATTGGCGATGGGAAGCGAGCTCACCGCCGCACACTGCTCCACGGCCTCTTCGGATCTATCCGGCGATCGTTGCTGCTGCTGCTGCTGCTCGTCCATGAACCGCTGGCTCATGGAATAGCAGAGCTCGAGGGCCGGCAGGGTGTTGCAAAGCTCGGGGATCTCCTCGTAGCTGAACCCAACCCAAGTCGAGGCACCCTTTGAGCTCCACCAGGTCCTCGTCCGTGAGGCTCTTGGTCCTCCCGAACCCCTCCGAGCCCTCCTCCCCGCCACCGTCCGCCACCTCCACGTAGCCCTCCAGCATCACCTCGCCACTCTTCCTCGGCCATGTCTCCTCCCTCCTCGCCTCCCTCATACAAAATCACCTCCCCTTCCTCCTCCTCCTCCGGCGGTGCCGGCAGCAGCTCCCTCAACCGCTGCCGCTTCTTCTTTGCCGCCGGGAAGATGCTAGGGCTCAGGTTTGAGATCGAAACAGGGGATTCTATCTCTGGCTCAGAGGAATAGCTCCCCATCTCTTTCCCTCCCTCCCTCTCTCTCTCTCTCTCCGGGTTGGCGTTCGGAAGGAGGGGCCCTGGAGATTTATATCAGAAGTGGCGGCCTTGGAGCTTCTCCATTCTCACATCCGATGGCCATGGGTCATGATGGATGCGAATGGTATGATGGTATGGGGCGGATCATGAATGGTATGTGAGATGCCAGGCTGGGCTTGGGATGTGATGGTGAAACAGGAAACGTGTTTTGATTTGTTTGTTAATTTTTGGACGTAGTCGTTACGTATGGAAGGGATGAGAAATTAGCGAGTCTAAGACGGATGGTGCCTTCGTTGCGTACGGAACGTATGGAAAGGCTGTTCGGCTACGGAAATGATTTTTTTCCAAAATTTGGAAAGCTTGTGAGAGGTGAATTGAAACGTCCGATCTGGTTGATTATAGTTTTGTTTCAGGATTTCTTTACTGCAGGCAAAATAGCATGAGAAACCTTTTTGGAAGTAATTATTTTTACTTATTTTTTCAACAAGATAAATATTAAAAAGATATTACTGTATTTTAAGATTTTATTTAAAATAATTATTTTTCAATTTTTAGTTTTCTTTTAGATCCATGTACAAATAAGATTATGTAGTCTAGGACACATGCGCATAATTCGTAGGACTTGATCAAGTCACGATGGCCGCATGATAATTTGAAAATAAGATAATAATTTTTATATAATTGTTATTCAATGATAAAAAAATGATGGCTGGTAATAAAAAATAAGCACCATCATTTATCAAAATAGGCTACTTATCAATGTTTCAATCAAATCAAAACTTTGTTAGATTAAAAAGTTATTTTTATTAAAATATGTTTTAATATAACATGAACATGGAAGTCCACGTAAGATGTACACATTTGTTGGCTAATATTTGCATATTTTTATTTCTAAATATATTTTATATTCCTTACCCATCTCTATTTATTCTTTTTTTAGCATAATTAAAGTAGCATCCAGCATTGTTGGGTATAAATACCCTCAGCCGAAGTTCTCGACAGGTGGCACCTATCCGGGCTTCTCCAAGATGGGTTCTTTAGTCGCCTATCAGATTGCTTCAAGTGCCCTCTAGACTCCGTGGCAGGCCGACCTGCTACAGTGCCCTCTGAACTCCGTTGCCGGCCGATACTCTACAGTGATCGGCACCAGAATGAACTCCCTTCAAGCTTCGTCTACGGCCGAACTTCCTCAATGATTGGTCCCCACACCGACCTTCTACAGCTATCGGCAGTTCTCCGAATTTCTTCTGAAATTCTCATAGTCCAATTCAACTCCAATCCGAACTACTCTGTACTTTGTCAACGATCGTACTTCGCCAACAGCAGATCTC
>KE505080.1:552734-580477 GCA_000441515.1 Elaeis oleifera
CTTCAAATGGACTACCCTCTTCTCAAGAAATCAAGCAAGAAGGTCAAGAAAAAGCAATGATGGCACAACAGAGTGATAGTGAGGACACTAGCTCCGATGAAGAAGCACAAGAAGTTGCCAACCTTTGCTTGATGGCTCATCAAGAGGACTAAAACTTCTTTAGATTTTACTTTGATGAGTTATAAGAGGTATTTACAGATCTTTTAACTGAATTTAATAAAGTAAGATTGATAAATAAGGAACTAAAAAGTAAACCTTAGTTTAAGTCATGAAAAGAAAAAGATTTCTGAAAACTTAATTAATTAGCTTGTGAAAATCAAAAATTAAATGATAAGCTAAAGAAATTAAACCATTTGTAGAGAAATTTACTTATAGCTCTGAAAAATTGTATATGTCATTAAATGAACAAAGAGCTGTATTTAATAAGGCTAGATTAGGATTTAAACCACAAAAGAAGCAAAACTTCTAAAAATTTGTTTGTTAAAGCTTCATCAACTCCTATTTCAAATGTTTATGTTATTGTTGTGGTAAAATTGGTCATAAATCCTATGCATGTGATTTTAAAAATTAAATGAAAAATGATTAAAATGGTTTGAGTTTCAAAGGAACCATGAGCACTAACCCTAAAGGACCTAAGATGACTTAGGTACCTAAATTCTTTACTTGATTTTCTTGTGTAAGAGTATCTTGTAGCCCGAGAGAAGAAAAGGCTTCGGTATCTTAATAGTGACTAATCAAGGCATATAACGGGTGATAAATCTTAATTTGTTACTTTTGAACCTAAAAATGGAGGAGTGGTTATATTTGGAGATAATGAAAAAGGACACATTATTGGTGTTGGTAACATTCATATCATTCCTTCTACTTCTATTCAAAATGTATTATTAGTTGATGGATTGAAACATAACTTAGTATTAGCCAATTTTGTGATAAAAGATTTGAAGTAACTTTTAAGTCTTTAGCATGCATAGTATCTAGTCCCAATGACTATGACTTCATGTTCATTGGATATAGACATGACAATATATACATGGTGGATCTAGATGATCTACACATAAAGAATGGTCAATGTCTTGTAGTAATAGAAGCCAAGGTTAGTGAGACTAGTTGGTTATGGCATCGTAGATTAGGTCATGCTAGCATGAATTTGCTTTCAAAACTCATTAAGAAAAACCTTGTCAAAGGCCTATCAAATTAAATTTTGAAAAGGATCAGATTTGTGATGCTTCTCAATTAGAAAACAAACTAAGAATTTTTTTAAACCAAAAGATATGGTTTCAAAATCTAGACCTCTAGAATTGCTTCACATAGATTTATTTGGATATACTAGGACCACAAGTTTAGGAGGTAAGAAAATGGGTTTGTAATTATAGATAATTTTCAAGATTCACTTAGGTAATATTTAGCACAAAAAAATGAAGCATTTAAAGCTTTTACAAAATTTTATCACAAAGTTTCAAATGAAAAGAACATATCAATTGTAGGTATTCGTAGTGATCATGGCACCGAATTTAAAATCAATACTTTAAATATTTTATAATGAAAAAAAATTGATCATAATTTTTTTGCATCTAGAACACCTCAACAAAATGGGATGGTAGAAAAAAAAATTGCACATTACAAGAAATGGCATGTACAATGTTATGTAAAAGTGATTTACCTAGATATTTTTGGATGGAAGCCTTCAATACCACATGTTATATTTTAAATCATGTATTAATTAGACCTATTCTAAAGAAACACCATATGAACTTTGGAAAGAAAAGAAACAAAAATAAACTATTTTATGTTTTGGTTGTAGATGCTTCATACTAAACAATGAAAAAAAATTTAGAAAATTTGATGTCAAATCGGATGGGGGTATGATCTTAGGATACTCCACATCAAGCAAGACATATAGAGTCTTCAACAAGAAAACTCTCATTGTTGAAGAATCTATCCATATAGTATTTGATGAATCTAATGATAAAACTTCTAGAAAAAAAGATGTTTTAGATGAGGATATAGAAATTCTCAATAATAAGATGGATAGCCTCACGTTGAAGGATGATCCCCTACAAAACAATGAAGAAGACTTAAGGAAGGAAGATGAAGAAGAAAAGGAGGAAGAACTCACTCCAAACCAAAGAGAAGAGCTACCAAAAGAGTGGAGGTATGCACATGGACACCTAAAGATCTAATTATCGGTCATCCATCATAAGAGGTAAGAACTCAATCTTATCTCAAAAATATTAATAATTACTTAGCTTTTGTATCACAAATTGAGCGTAAAACTATAGAAGAAGCTAAAAATAACCCTTATTAGATAAATACTATGTAAGAAGAATTAAACCAATTTAAAAGAAATAAGGTATGAACGCTAGTTGATAGACTTAATAACTATCCTATAATTGGCACAAAATGGGTGTATAGAAATAAACTAGATGAGCATAATATCATTGTTAGAATAAAACTAGGCTAGTCGCTAAAGGATATAATTAACCAAGAAGAAGGCATTGATTTTGATGAAATCTTTGCTCCTATCGCTAGATTAGAGGCAATTAGGCTACTACTTGCATTTGCATGCTTCATAAATTTTAAATTATATCAAATAAATATTAAAATATATTTTAAATGGATATACAGCAGAAAAATATATGTTGAACAATTATCTGATTTTGAAAATCATGCATTTTCAAAATCATATCTTCAAATTACATAAGGCTATGTATGGATTAAACAAGCTCCACGTGCATGGTATGAAAAGTTGAGTAAATATCTGTTAGATAATGAATTTACTAGAGCTAATGTTGATAAAATATTATATCTTAAAAAGAAAAGGCATTGACTTGTTGTGGTACAAATCTATCTAGATGATATTATCTTTCGTGCTACTAATGAATCTCTTTATCAAGAGTTTATTAAGCTTATAAAGGATGAGTTCGAGATGAACATGATGGAAGAGCTAAATTTTTTTCTTAGACTCCAAATCAAGCAAAATAAAGAGGAGATCTTCATAAACCAAACAAAGTACACAAAGAAATACTTAGGAAGTTTGGGATGAAGACTTCAAGACATATTGGCACACCCATGAACCCCTCGTGTAAGCTTGATAAAGATTAAAAGGGTAAGAAGGTAGATACTAAACTGTATAGAGATATGATAAGATCATTATTTTATCTTATCATAAGTAGGCCAAATATTATGTTCAGTGTATGCATGTATACTAGGTATCAATCAGATCCTAGAAAATCTTATTTATCAGCAGTTAAAAATTTTTAGATACTTGTCTGGCACACTTAATGTAGATTTATGCTATGATAGATTATCACCATTTGAATTAATTAGATATTCGGATGCTTATTTTATTAGATGCAAATTAGATAGAAAAAGTATAAGTGGCACCTGCCAATTTTTAGGAGTTAATTTGATCTCATAGTTTAGCAAGAAACAAAAGTCGGTAGCACTATCTACGGTCGAGGTCGAGTATATTGCTACATGGAGTTATTGTGCTCAAATCTTGTAGATCAAATAATAATCTGAAGATTTTGGCATCAAACTTAATAAGATCCTAATAAGATGCGATAACACCAGTGCAATTAATTTAACTAAAATTTAATTCAATACTCAAGATCTAAACACATTGAAATAAGACATCATTTCACAAGAGACCATGTACAAAATAATGATGTGATGCTTGAATTTGTTTGTATTGATAAACAACTTACTAATATATTCACCAAACCCCTTAGTGAAAAAAATATAGCATCATTAGAAGAGATTTAGGGATTTGCTATCAATCAAAATAAATTTTATTGTCTAAATCCCAAAACAAGTTGAATCAAATCTAAAATAATCAATTTTGTGTGCATAACCATTGATTGATGTCATTAAAAATCCTTTAATACTTTTTATGTGCTGAATTTTTTCTAAAATTGTAAAAATTTCTGACTCATGCTCGAGTCGACTCGAACTAGAACTTGAGTCGACTCGTGCTCGAGTCAACTCGAAGTAAATTTGAGTCGACTCGACTGTTGGGACCACAGGCACTTAAACGGACCCACAACTATTCACGATGCCCTAAAATCATTCTTTGGAGCCCATAAACCCCGAGTCCATCCCTAAACTCTTTGTGAGGGTCCCCTCTTCCTCCCAAACTGCCCTTAAACAATATCCCCTTCAATCTTCGCCCTCCATCTCTTTGATTTTCCCTTGATCTGTTGCCGATTTGAGCAAGATGGTGTGAACTTGACACATGGGATGGAGAACCCTTTCGACTCAGGGCATTGAGCCGTGGAAAGGTAGACAGAAAGCTAGAATAGAGCGATCTTCATCTCCACCATTCACAACATCCCAAGCTCCTCAACAACCCATGGAGAATGAGCTGGATCTAGGTATGGAGTCTTCCTCTGCTCCATGACCTTCTCTTTCGGGTAGAATGGCCATTAGGGCCATTGCCATGAGCAAACGAACTGATTTTGGTTCTTTGAGAAATACAACTCTCCATCGATTCATGGCTAGAAATATAGGATGGAAAAATTTCTGTTCTATGAATATCCCTATGTACCTTAAACTAGTTAGAGAATACTATGAAAATATGAGAAGGGGAGTAGATGGGTTAGTCACCACAGTGAAAGGGATACCCTTTGAGATTTCTGAATCAATCCTAGCAGGAGTGTTTGACATACCTAGAGAGGAAATTGTGCTGAGAGAGTATTAGACAAGAAGACTGCTTTGAGACTGATTGTTGGTAGAGAGAATATAGCAGGAGAATTCTTAGCCAGCACCCTCTCAGTAGAAATGAGGATTTTACATCATATAATCAAAGAAATTTTTATTCCACAACTTGGTAGACGTGACTTTTGTTTTCGAGAGGAAGCTGACAGTCATATATCACATTGTTCAAGGGATACCCTTGAATCTACCAGGCATCATGATGCACCAAATAAGGGAGGCCTCAGCAAAGAACAAAGTATGCTTACCTTATGAAATGGCACTGACTAGATTGTTTATGGCAGCTGGAATTCCATTGGAAAATGAGGCATGCACCAAGCTATCTCTCTTTGATGTGTATGATTACAAGGCCTTGACTAGGATGCAATTTCATGTTGAGGCTAAGAGATGGGTAAGGAACGAGTTAGGGCAGGAGAGAAGGGAGCCCAGGGTAGAAGAGATAGGAGAGCCATCTACACTCATTGCCCTTAGAGCTCCCTCTGATTATCCTTCATCATCTAGAGCTGTACCTAATCTTCCTTCACTAGCCACACCACCTGCTAGACCCCCTATAGTTTTTGCTCCTTAGCCAGTAGCTACTGATTCTGTCATATTGGAGAGACTGGCTGATCTTATCTCGACTAGATTTAGTGCCCAGATAGCAGCAGTATCTAAGAGATTATAGGACATTTAGACTAAGATGAAGTCCATATCTGAGAGACTCACTGTGTTAGAGCAGAGAGGACAACAGCCAGATGCTCCCACTGATCTTTCTGAGGTAGCATCAGAGATTGCTCGATTGAGGGGGAGAGTCTAGTTAGGAGGCTCTGAGATGTTTGGAGCTATCAGTGGACTTGAGCAGACCCAGCAGTGAGGCATCATGTTTGTGCTTGGAGCCATGGGGAGCCTGATTGGGAGGATTGAGAGACTTGCTCTAGATGCCATACCAGTAGCAGCAGCAGATGTAGCCGCCAGAGCCACCATGCCTTGTCCTCCATCAACTCAATCTTAACCACCTGTTCAGCCTCAGTCTTAGCCACCAGTTCAGTCACAGCCACAGCCCCAGACTCCTATTAGGCTTACCCGACTATCTGCTAGTCAGAGCAGACCACCTTTTAGAGTATATACTAGAGCTAGAGTAGGATTCCCTTCATCCCCAGCAGTTGGTCCATCGAGCAGGATCAGGAGCTGGAGAGCTCGACCATCATTCTCACGAGCTTCCTCATCTGAGACCCTGGACATTCCTTCTGATGAGGATTAGAGGCATAGGAATTTCTGTTTGGTTATATGATGTATTAGGACTTCTGTTAGGACTTATGGTTGTATTTGAACTTCTATGTGGTCTTTTAGACTCTTGTTTGTGTTAGCTAACTTATCGCTGTATTAGTGCAATTTGCTTGTATTAGCTGATTTATATGACATTGTATATTGGTGTGCTATGACCTAGCATATTATTTTGATGAATGCAATACTATACTATTACTTTCTTTATTCTTATGTTATGCAGTATTCTAAATTCCTTATACCTTGCCCTTTTGATTGATGACAAAAGGGGGAGTAGAAAGAATGAATGAGCATATGAGAAAAGAATGTACGGGCATCTGAGTGTATGAGCATTGCTTACTTTGATATGTATCTCATGAATATATCATAAATGTACTTATATATTGATATGTACCTCATGAATGTATCATAAATGTAGTTATGTGTCTTGTGAATATAATTTTCAGCTTTAATATATAAGTATCGTAATGGGCCTTAATGTGTATTATGTGTACGTGCCGATGTCTCAAAATGTTCAATATATGTATGAAGAATATTGCATATATAACACAATCAATGAATGAACAAGTCTTAAGTGAGCATATATAGTTAATTGATACTCACACATCTAATTGAGCTTGAAATAAATATGAGCACACACTAAGGGGGAGCAAAGCTTAAACTTATGAAAAGCTCATACCTTTAGCATATTCTGGAAACTTATGCATACTTTTTGCCAATTGATTATATACTCAAAAGTTTGTCATCATTAAAAAGGGAGAGATTGTTGACCCCAAGGATTGATTTTGATGAATAACAAAATGTTTGAGTATATATTTGAACTAATGAGTTCTTTAAGTTCGTGTTTTAGGAGAAATTATAAAGTGTCAAAAGAAAATTTTAATGATATAATTAAGAGCAATAAAAAGAAATCTGAAAGCTTTCGAAATGTGTTACACATCTCAAACAAGGCTGGAGGAAGATATTCAAATATTAGAATTGAAGAGAAATTCAAATTGAAAAAGATCACAAAAATTCAATGGAGGGCACCTCGAGTCGACTCAAGGCTATTTCGAGTCAACTCAAGTTGGAACGGCACGCAACAAGGATTTGACATAGAAAAATTTCAACTGACACGCCCTCTGAGTCGAGTTAAATTGGGTGTGAGTCGACTCAAGTGAACAGTGGTCGAAAAAGTAGAGTTTCAAAATAAAAATATTTCAGCCGAGCTGAGGAGTTGAGTCGACTCGAGTTGCTCGAATCGCAGCCACAGGATATTAATAGAAAGCTGATTTTTAGATAAAGACTCATAGACTAGTCGAGTCGACTCGAGGCACAGTCGAGTCGACTCGAGGTTCAGTCGAGTCCACTCAAGGGTCAGTCGAGTCGACTCGAATCACAACAGCTAGTTCTATAGAAAATTCAGAACAGTGTAGTTTTGACCCCAATAGCTATATTTTGAATTCCAACAGCTAGAATGACTTTTGAGGCTCCAAAATAGTACTTCAATGCTTCAAACAATTGATTGAAGTAACAAGAAAAGAGAATCAAAGTAAGAAGCATAAAAATAAGAGAAAAAGTCTAAAAAGCATTGAAAAAGAGTCCATTCAATTTTCAACTCATTGAAACATCAAATCAAAATATTCTCTTCAGCAAGAAGATAAGCTCATTCCTCCAAAAGTTTTCACAAAAGAAAAGCGAACAGCTTTGTCGACTTTATTACTCATTAAAGGAGCTTTTTGTTTTCATTTGTCCTTCTACTTTTGTTCTTGTTGCAACTAGCTTCAATAGGATTTTGAAGCTAGGGGATAGGCCCATCCAAGCATAAAAATTGGAGTGTAAGCCAAGGGTTAGCTTATTTGTTGATTGTGGTTGATGATCCAATGTAAAATCAACTAGATTTTGAATAGTGAATCGAAAAAATTATCTGGCTGTAATCTTGAAAAATTATAGTAAATTTTAAGTGGATCTTAGGGAGTGGATGTAGGTGCAAGGGGCACCGAACCACTATACATCGGTTGTGTTTGTGATTGTGTTCTTCTTTCTTACTGTTTTTGTATTTATATTTTTGCATATGCTATTTCTGGACTCATCAATATTTCATTAGTTTTCAAAATAGTATATTATTTGCTTAAATTTTAAAAAATTCAATTCACCCTCCCCTCTTGGTTGTTCTATTGGGCAGTAAGGCTGATACAATAATTTTCTCTAGGATATAATTTTATACTTAATTTAATTAATTAGGATAGTTAATTATATTTATGTAGTGTATGTATCTATGAATCATCCAGAAGATTAATAAAATGATGACACATATTCTAAAGAATTGAGAATTTGAGGTATATGTCATTGATGGTTAATTCTCAAATTGCTTTCGATCGAAGGATCATCATTAAAATAGTAATTAATCTGGTAAGATTGGTGCACAGATCACTTCTCTTAGGATAGACGAATCTCGAGTTTACAGTGTGGGGATATCGAAATAAGAGTGCAAGTGATTGTTAGAGAATAACAATACCAAGCGTGACCAATATGAGAAGTCACTTGGATATCTACTCACTTGTCGTGATATTCTTGATGCTGTACTGGTGTGACTAGTTCTTAAACTAGTGGTGCCTCGACTATTTACAATGAGGTTACTATAGTTTGACTGCACCATAACTCGATCTTCTAGCCATACAGAGCTTTGAGCTATATGTTGATTGCAGTAGGTTCATTATAGGAATAGAATGTATATCTAGATAGGATCTATCGACCTTAGTAGTTAAGGAGTAGTTCTATGTGATTTATGAAATTATTCGAAAGACCTTGGCCAGGGCAGAGTGAATGTGGAAAAGAGTTTCCATCATATTTCACAAATGAACTCAAGTCAAATAAATCTTACATATAACAGACAATGAAATTTGACAAGTTTTTCATAACTTTCATCTTGTCGGAACTCACAATAGAAGAATTGAATCATATGATAATTACATCTAGAAGTTCATCTTTCTGTTCTATTGGGTTATCACTATAGCTGCCAGGTATCACTGATGGATTGTGAGACCAATAATAATTATTTTAATGGTCAATAATTCTCGATTGGTGAGTTAAAATTATTCCAATGTATTAAAAGAGTTTCAAAATGATATTTTGATTGAGATCAAAATATGTCTCACTACCAGACAGAATAAAATCTACAGGATTACACATAAAGAGGTCTTGACTGATCAGATCGTCGAATCATGATTTTGAATCACAAATCACAAGTGGTCTCAATTATCAATTTGATTGATGATTGGACTTAAATGTAAAAGTTACATAAGGGCTTACTGAGAGTTAGTAGTTATAGGAGGACTTAATTATAAATATTACTAATTATTGGTTTAATCAAATATTAAGATTAGATCCTAATCAAATTAAATTAGATTTAATTTGATTAGTTTTGATTTGAATTTGACTCATACTAGATTTCATTAATTTAATGGGATTAGATTTAATAGATACTAGACCCAAACTTATCTAGATTAGGTTTGACCTAATCTTTAGCAATGTTTGATTTGGATTGGATCTTAATGAAATTAAATCAAATTAATTTGATTATATATGATTTTAATTTAACTTGGATTGGGTTTATTAGTCTAATGGGATTGGACTTGATCTATGATGAAACCTAAATCTAATTGGACTCTATCTATAAGAGGAATTTAACTTATAGAAGGACTCCCCTTTTAAGTTGGTGCCTCCCTAATCCTCTCACGCCCCAAGGCCTCACACCCATGAGATAAATCACCATGGAAAATTATTTGCATGGAGAAATATAAGGGGCGCACAAACTTGAGTGGGCGGCACTTATCTCCAAGAGTCCAAGTGCTCTTGGACTCCTACTAAACCCTAACTAACTTATGTTTAAATAGAGGATATGTTGGGGCGCCTCCTAATCTCTTGAGAAGAGAGTTTCAACATGAAAAAAAAAGATGGGCATGAGCAAGGTTGTTGGCATGAGAAGGGAGGTCCCTATCTCTTTTTCTTCAACCAATGGTTGGTTGTTGAAGGTAACCTCTCTCCCTCTCTCTTGTGTCCAAGAGTTGGACATGTCTCCATCATTCTCTCCTCCATAGATATCCAAAGGTTGGACATAAATCAGATTTGAACTGATTTTTTTCTCCTTCTTGATCCTTGTGAAGGACATAAAATTCTCCTTTTCTTTTGCTTGATCTAGTCCAAGAGTTGGACAAAAAAAGAAGAAGAAAGATATTAGATCTCTTATCTTCTTCCATAGATCTTCATATTTTCTCTTGAGAAGAGAAAGAAAAAAAAAGATGTGATCTGATTTCATCCTTCTCTTTCAGATCTATTTGATTCTCTTGAGAAGAGGATCAATAGATCTAGCTGATTTGATAATTTAGGTAGCAATCTCTGCAAGAAAGCCAGCACCCTGATGAGATTGAATCTTTCTGATCAGATCAGCTTTGGTGGATACCTGTAGAGGCCGAATACTTATGCAGCTACAATGAGACCTCAAAGACATCCATGGACCATCGGATCGCGATGAAGATCTATCCACGCAAAGGTATGAAATTCAGATTTTCTTTTAGATCTTTAATCTTGGAATTAATGATGATGCCTGATGATTTATTTGAGATGTGATCTCTTGATGTATGCTAGTTAGATTAGATCTAATTATTGATCTAAATTTTTAAATCATTCTGATATAAAGTTGTCCTGGTATAATGATTAAAAGCTATGCTGAATGGTTATCCTAAACAATATTAAAAATTTAGATTTAAAATTTTATTTCACTACGATCTCTATTAGATTAAATTTTAAAATTTTACATGCATACCTATCATCATGTGATGTCGACATCCAACATCAACAAGGCAATGTATCATAATAGAGAATGAAAAGTATGCGATAGTTAAATTACTTTAGTTAATAAAATCACTAGTATTACTTCTGATGCCACATGAATAATTATTTAGATTTCATGATCCTAAAGTTACCAGAGCAATTATAGCCACAATCGAGGAGTTGTACTTTGATCCTTGGCTTGCATGGAGTTTGGTGCCCAAATGCACCAAACATGAGATTTGGTCCCAATTTTAAATTGTTGTAGAATATACATATAAATATTTATATTACATTATTAGCTTAGAAATTGATTTTGATGATGTCAAAAGAGTTTGAGTATAAATTATATTTACCAATGATGCTTATGAGAGTGATTGTAGGATTTCTTATAATATTTAATGGTTGATCTCATTCAAGAAGAAGTCCTCTCAAAATTTAAGTGAATTCATATTTCTAAAATAAAATTTTCAAATTATGCAATCAAAGAACTAAGTTCGGCATTAAAGGAATAGGAAAATGAAAGTTTAGCTGAGAGAGACTTTTCAACAAAATTACCTATTCAAAATTAATTTTGAGAAGATAAGTCTAGCCTAGAATATCTTTGAACAAAGAAAAAAATTCACTCAAAAATAGAAAGAATTACTTTTGACATGCTTGGTATGCCCTTGAGTCGATCAAGATAAAAGCTTAGTCGATCCGATCTTAGTTCCAAAAAAAAGATAGAAAATATGAAATTCAAACTTTTCCTTAGTCGACTCAGTATTTTATGAGTTGATCAAGATAGGGTTGTAGCTGACATACATAAATGAATAGCTGACCTAGTCTCAGACTTAAATTGAAGATAAAAGAATGAAAATTTCAAATATTCTCTTAAGCTGACCATGAAAACAAGATAGCCCACTCAAAGGATGGGTTAGTCGACTCAGTCTCAGAGAGAAGAAGATAGAAAATAATAAAAGTTGACAAGTTCTCTAAGCTCACCTAGAAAATAAGTTAACCTCCCAAGTTATGAAATTAGCTGACTAAGAAGATATCTAAGCCAATCCAATCTCAGGCAAATAGAACAAACAGAAAGCAAAAAAATTGCATCTATTCTTGAGCCAACTCAACACTTCAAGTTAACCGACTAAGATTTGGATGAGTTGACTCACAAAATTCTAATAGCATAATGGCTAGTTTTTAGGCTATTTCAAATAGCCATATTTTATGTGAAATAACTATTTTTGAGCTTCCAATGGCTAGTGCATTAATTTCAGCCATTATTGAGCCCATAAAGATAAAGAATTCAAATTGAGAACATATCTATTGAATTTATTGAAGAAAATATTCAAGCTATTGAGTGAAAACAAAGAAAGAGATGAAGGATATCCTAAAAGCTTTCAATTTTCACCATCCTACATTTACTCAACTCAAAAGAAAGAAGGTGTGCACTTAATTGAGCCAGCAACCACCAAGCAAAAGCATTCAAATCTCTATCAATTCTCTTTTAGCATTCAAGGAAGAAGTTAAAGTAATTTAAGAGCTCAACCACTCCAACTTCTTCAAGAGTTTAAAGATTTTATTCTTTATACTTTAAATCTTTTTTGATCTATTGTGATAAGTTTTTTAGAGAAAAAAGACTAGTTTTTAAGGGTTAGTTCATGCCAAAAATTAAATATTGTAAGATTTTGGTTGGTTAGCTAGGGAGAACCAAGTGGGTTGATTGTGAATCTAAAAAAATAATCTATTATAAGGTTTCAATTGGTGAGACTAGGTTGTAGAGCACTGAAGATTAAATTAATTCTGATTCACTTTCTATTTTATAGAACAGAATGAGATCAGATCAAATTGATAGGGATCTTGGGCTTTGTTGTATTCAAACACAAAAAGAGCAAATAAAAGAAATAACAAGGATGTAGAGATGTAGTAAAACTTGGTTGAATTAATAATAGAAAAGTCATAGAAGTAAAGATTAAGAGAAAATATCTTGAGATTTCAAATCCACCTTTAATCATGAGAATTATTTTTTTTCAAAGAAAGCAATTAGGACCGCTAAATAGCTGCAAGCCTTTAGTGGTGTTCAAGAAAGATAAATCTACAATCTATTTTGCAACATACTCTATCTCATTAGGCATGATCCGTATCCTTAGATCACGACTCATCCTCATATAGTCATAAGATATTCAAAATATAAATTATAAAATAGTTAAACTACTATTTATGCATGTGATTAGAATTACAGAAACTACTCATGCCTGCTAAATACTTCAATAATAACAAAAGAAAATAGCTTTGGATTGCTTAAATAGTTGATTGCATACAAAAAAATAATTTAATAATATTTATAATAAAAAATATAATTCATTTGAAGAAAAATTTCATCTACTCCCCCAAAGATAAGAAAATCAGCCACTTATGGAAGGGACCTTGTGCGCCATCACTCCTTTCACCCTCCTTGCTGAAATGCTAAATAAAAGCTATGAATAGGTGGAAGAAAGGTTGGGGATTGGAGCAAAAGATGGAAGCATGAAGAGGAGATGGATCATTTTAGGTTAAAGTGTTGAGACTTATTTATAAGTGCTAGAAGGCATGAAGATTATTTTTAGCAATGTGGGATTACTATGCTAGAGATGGGTGGCTAGGGTTTCATAAGTTACTATGTGAGATGCCTAATAAATAGATGGTTGAGATTTATTGAGAGGACCAAAGGATGCTAGATTTGGGTGTGAAATAAGAGAGAGAGGCTAGGGTTTTTAAGCACCAACTAAGAAGAAAGATGGCATGTGCTAATTGACGTGAAAGAAGAGCGAAAGAGGAGGTGCATGAGGGTTTAGATGATATGGAAGGCTAAGATTTATGGAGAAGGGCATGGGATGTGGCATGAAAGAAAGAAAGAAGGTGGGGCGCTTCAATTTAGTGGGAAAAGAAAGAAAAAGGGGCATTGGGATATTAAGATATGGTGCCTCCTCTCTTGGCCATTGGATCTTGATATGGCACCATGTATGGTGGCTCTTGGATCTTTAGGATTTTCATGAGGTAGTGCCTTCAATCTCAATCGTTGAGTAGAGCACTATTTTTTAACCATTGGATTACTTCCTTATTTGCTTAGCCCTTCAATTGGTTGCTTTTAGCCCGTTGATTCTTGAATTTAGCTTTGGATTTGGATAAATTTGAGTTTTGATTAGCACAATCTCTCAATTTTCTACAAAAAAAATTAAGGAGCATCAAATTCTAACTAATAAAGATTAAATGTCACAAAAATTGATATTTCTAATGTCCTAATTCATGTATTGATCACACCTCCCAACTTGAACTTTACTTATCTTCGAATAAATATAAAAAAATACTCCTCACTCACGGAATGAGTTGCAGGACTTATGAAAATATTCAGGGGTGCTACCCACAACTATCAATGTCAGATACATACTTGTTTGGACTTAAAAGAGGTTTTTCAAACTATTTCTAAGTAAAAAGTATCTTATCAGAGAGTTAATGAAATACGTCATTGGGATATTAATATCGTCCATTAAAGTGATTAAGTAAAGAACTAATCATTTTTCAAAGATATCTCTTTTACCAACTCTCTATTTTTATCTCTAAACCATCTAACCCCAGGATATGCTGAGGTACTGTCTTCATGCAAATTTTTTTACTATATATTTTTTATTTATATATATATATTTGTACAATCAGTGCAATATCTTAATTTCTTAAGCTTTCTATCTAATCTTTATAATGAGTTTTAGACTAATGACTCCCAAACTAGATGGCTTTAGGGTACTAGGTATAGAACATCCCTCAAACTTAATAGCTCGAATCAAATAGGCTACAGACAAGACTGACTGTATAATAGGCTTTTTTCACATCTTCCACTATTTGATGCGAACATCAATGCTTGCTTGGGTAAGAGGCCCAATTACTAGGTGAAAATGATGCTTAAAGCTTTTTCTTAGCATAAAAACTTTGCATTTATCAATATAGTACACCCATACACATCTAAGAAATAGATTCTTCTTTGATGCTAACAGAGAGGGTTAGATTTATCTAGAAATTGATTTAGTTCTAACTTAACCCTTTTTATTAGATTCAATTAATATATAATTCCTTAACATTTTAAAAAGTATCTAGACAGTACATCAATTACTTAACAAAATATATGATTAACCTCGAGTCCAAGCATGATAAGAACATGAAGGAAGAAGATAGCTCCTAATAGTATTATTACTTTTAAAAAATTAGAAATTAAAGCATAATTAAGTATAAGAAAACAAAGATATGGAAATGAAAGCACCTGAGCATGAAACTTCTTCATTTTCTTCATTTAACTCTCTCCTCAATTTAGCCGACATTATCTCCAATGGAGTGAAAAGGAAGAATTTCACCTTATCCATATGTGTACTTAGTTTAGCCTGGCCTTCATGATTTTACTTGAAGTCTTTTCAAAATTGGTTCTCCCCCCAACTTAATCTTAAACTTTAAAAGGAAGGTCAACTAAAATTGAAAAAAAAATTCAAATGCAAAAGCTGGGTTGCCTCCCAGGAGCGCTAAGTTTATAGTCTTCAACCAAACTAACTTTAAGTTCGAGGTCAATATTTTTATTACTGACATCAATTGGCTCATAAATATCATCTTGGACCCAATTCACATTGACGTCTTGGTTTGATTCCTTTGATTGTGCAAGTGGTTAGGTGACTCATCCGATTCGGATGGCTTGATCTTCTCAGGCTGGCTCTGAGAGGACAATGGTGTGCTAGATGCGGTGGATAATTGCTCATATTTTACAGTCCATGAGAAAGTGATCTTTGAAGTGGATGGTTCCAACAGGGCATTTACTTATTCAATATACCCATCTACATCGAAGTCATCCACTACAAAATGAGTTAAGCAAGTCTGTAAAAGATCTTGGATGAGCATGGTAGGATTAATTTCTTCTACAATCTCCTCTAGCACATTAACTTCACTATAGTAGTCAGTTGGTGGTTCCTGAGAAGTATTGAATATATTTAATCTTAACTTTTATTCCCAAATGATATGTCCATGACTCCTGTCCTACAGTTGATGCAAGCATTGGCTGTCACTAGGAAAGGTTGACCTAGGATGATGAAATTGGTTGGGATTGCTATTAGATTCCATATCTAATACCAAAAAATCCACAGGAAAGTAGAATTCATCTACTTTAACTAACATGTCTTCTAACATCCCATGTGGTATTTTAATGAATCTATCAGCTAATTATAGGGTAACTAAAGTGGATTTTAGTTCTCCAAAAAATGAAGAGTTCATACACTGAGCTCGAAAGAAGGTTGATGCTCGCCCCCAAATCTAATAATGCCTTTTTGATGCTCAGGTTTCCTATGATGTAGGAGATGATAGGGGTACTAGGGTTTTTGAGTTTGGGTGGGGTAGCTTATTGGAACACTGAGCTAGCTTGCTCAGTAAGATAAATTTTTTTCAAGATTTATGCTCTAGATTTGTATTTTTGTGTGCACAAATCCTTCAAGAACTTAGCATAATTTGGGACTTGCTTGATGGCGTCTAAAAGAGGGAGGTTTATATGGATCTGTTTGACAAGTTCTAGCATTTCGTTCATCTTGGCTCCCTTCTTATCTGAAGGTAAAGGGATTTCTAGGGCACTCGGCAATGGAGCTTTAAGTGTAGGTGCTAGTTCAATTTGTTCATCCCTCTCACAGTGTCTTCCTTATTTTCAGAAGTTCTCGATTCATTTGGTGTTTGAATTGTCTTATTGGTTCTTTTAGGTTGTTCTTAGGCCTTTCCACTCCTAAGAGTCATTACAGATTTTGCATGTTCAGAAAAGGTTTCGTGCGCATTTGAACTCTGAACCATGTGTTGCCCCTTTGGGTTACCTATGGTTTGACTAGAGAATTTTCTTTCTCCTTCCTACTAAAGATAGTAGCTAGTTGACCTATTTGGGTCTCTAGCTTGACTATTGACTGAGTGTGGGAGTGGAGGATTTGTGTATTCATTCTAATCCTTTTAAAGCTTACAGCACATTCTCCTCAAAGGCTAAACTATGGTTATTGGGAGGAGGTTGTGGGGCATTCTGGTATTGCAGGTAGGGAGGGTTCCTATAATTCAAATCTTGAAAATTGGGTTTTGATACATTGGTGAGGCACTAGTTGTGCTCTCCAAGAGAAGTTTGAATGGTTCCTCCAATCAAGATTATACATGTTAGAATATGAATTATATTCTGGTTTGTGGATCAATTGAGTTTGAGCTTGATTTACCTACTCTTGCACAAACTCAAGAAATTGAAATGTGGTTGAGCATTCAATAATGTAATGGGCAGGGCTAGAACAGAGCACGCAGATTCCTGCGCAAGGATGGATGGAGTGGGAGAGTGTCCAATGCTTATTAAGTGATTTAGTTTTTGGGACAACTCATTCACTTTGGTATGGATATCTATGGAGTTTCCAACTTCATAGATTCCACCCTTCTTCTAGGGGAACATAGACTTATCACGACTCGAGGCCGACATATGGTGTAGGAAGTTTTCACTCAAAATTTCGAACAATTGCGAAGCCTCATCTTCACTCTTTAACATAAAAGTTCCTCCTTGTGAGGCATCAACAATTTACCTGTGTTTCTTTGATACGCCATTGTAGAAACACTGGACTAGCTGGCACTTAGGCACAGCATGGTGTGGTTTTCCTAATTAGGTCTTTTAGGCTCTCCCATGTTTCATGGAACATCTCTCCATCCATTTGGAAAAACTTGTTATCACTTTCTAATCTGAGTAGTTTCTCTATCGAAAAGTACTTCTTGAGAAACTCTCTTTGAAATTGGTCTCAAGTCAAAATAGTCATTGAATCTAGAGAATGCAGCTAATGTGCTTTGTCCTTAAGCAAAAATGGAAAAGTTTTAATCTTAGGGCGTCATCAGAGAAGTTTTGAATTTTAACCATTGAACAGATTTCAAGAACTCATCCAGGTGTCTATACGGTTCCTCATTACTGAGTCTATAAAGGATGGGAGCATTTGTATATACTGGACTTGATTCCATAATGGGTTGCTTCTACTGGAGGTGCTTGAATGCATGGTGAGTATGAATATGAGGATGGAGTAAAATACTCATTCAATTATCGTGAAGGGTTGGCTTCACTAGCCATAGTGGTAGCTCTGATTGTCCTGATGGTTTCTTTATATCCTCATTTATTGGTTGCAAGTTAGGTTGTAGTGATCTTTGACTGTGCATGCAACCAAAGGTTTCTAGATCTGAACAATCCTATAAATTTTATTTTATTTTATTTATTTATTTTATATTTTTTATTTTAGAAATAAGCTGCACAAAACAATCCTAATTAGAGCTTACTTAGATCTAGACAGCTCCTAACTTTCAAGTTAGCCTTTGAACATTCCAAGTTCAGAATTGACTAACCAAGTTGGCTAGGTAAGTGTAAGATCAGTATGAGGCTCTCCGTACTTTTCCGACAGACCTAATTAGATAACTATTTTCTTTGAGATTGAGATCTCTGAACCATTTGTCTAGACACCAATTAATGAACTAGTTAGAACTCAATCCAACCCTTGGTCTCCTTTATCCTATTGAGCTCGAGTGTCCTTAGGATTAGTGTCATTGATTTTAATTAAAGCTTAGGTTTATGCAATATGAAGAAGATGGTTTGTGGGCTAAAGAAGAGTGATGAAATTTTATCTTATCTTATTTAAGATTTACTCTTTAAAATGAATTATGAACATGCTATGTAAAGAAACAAGATGTCTACATAAAATCTTTGATTAGACTTTAATACCCTAGGTGTATTATGAAAATTAAAGTTATTTTTTATTAAATCAACCATGCTAATGATCCTCGGCAATGATGCCAAAATCTGGTGCGTATCGTAGAGCATCAAAGATTAAATTAATTTTGATTCACTTTTTATTCCATAGAATAGGGTGAGACCAAGTCGATTCCATAGGGATCTTGGGCTTTATTGTATTCAAAGACAAAAAGAGAAAATAAAGGAAATAACAAGGATGTAGAGATATAGTAAAACTTACCTGAAATAAGAGAACTTAATTAATAACAAAAAATTATAGAAGTAAAGATTAAGAAAAAGTATCTCGGGGTTTCAAATCTGCCTTTAATCATAAGAATTATTTTTTTTTGAAGAAAGTAATCAGGACCGCTAAATAGCTGCAAGTCTTTAGTGGTGTTCAAAAAAGATAAATCTACAATCTATTTCATAACATACCCTATCTTGTTAGGCACGATCCATATTCTTAGATCACGACTCATCCTTATATAGTTATAGGGTATTCAAAATATAGATTGTAAATAGTTTAAACTATTATTTAAGCATGTGATCAGAATCACAGAAACTACTCATGCCACTAAATACTTCAATAAGAATAAAGAAAACAGTCTTGGATTGCTTATATAGTTGATTGTATACAAAAAAATATTTAACAATATTTAATAATAATAAAAATATAATTTATATGAAAAAAATTTCATCTACTCCCCTAAAGACAAGAAATTAGCCATGCATGAAAGGAACCTAGCGCGCCATCGCTCCCTTAATCCTCCTTCCTGTTGAAATGCTGAAGTAGAAGCTATGAACAAGTGGAAGAAGGGTTGGGGATTGGAGAAAGAGATGGAAGCATGGAGAGGAGATGGATCATTTTAGGTAGAAGTTTTGGGACTTATTATAGGTGCTAGAAGGCATGAAGATTATTTTTAGCAATGTGGGATTAATGTACTAAAGATGGGTGGCTAGGGTTTCATAAGTTACTATGTGAGATGCCTAATAAATAGATGGTTGAGATTAATTGAGAGGACCAAAGGGTGCTAGATTTGGGCATCAAATAAGAGAGAGAGGCTAGGGATTTTAAGCACCAACTAAGAAAGAAAGATGGCATACACTAATTTGACATGAAAGAAGAGAGAAAGAGGAGGGCATGAGGGTTTAGATGTGATAGAAGGCTAAGATTTGTGGAGAAGGGCATAGGATGTGGCGTGAAAGAAGAAAAAGGTGGCGCACTTCAATTTAGCATGAAAAGGAAGGGAAGGGTGTGGGGATATTAAGATATGGTGCCTCCTCTCTTGGCCATTGGATCTTGATGTGGCACCATGAATGGTGGCCCTTGGATCTCTAAGGTTTTCATGAGATAGTGTCTTCAATCTCAAGCATTGAGTGGAGCATTACTTTTTAGCTGTTGGATTATTTATTTGCTTAGCCCTCCAATTGGTTGCTCTTAGCCCATCGATTCTTGAATTTAGCTTAGGATTTGGATCAATTTGAGTTTTGATTAGCACAATCTCTCAATTTTTTGCAAAAGAAATTAAGAAGTATCAAATTTCAACTAGTAGAGACTAAATATCACAAAAATTGATAATTCTAATGTCCTAATTCATGTATTGATCAGTGAGCCCAAAAAAATCAATTGGACTGGATTATAAGCCTATAAAAATAATCAAACTATAATATTATGAGACTATAATTGAAATTTTTAAGTGGATTGACTTGGAGAGGGGATGTAAGTGTGGAGTTGAGCATCAAATCACTATAAATTTCTTCTATTTGTAGTTGTGTAATTGCCTTTACTTTTATTCTTCTGCTACTAATTTATTTTGTTCTAAGCACTGCATAAATATTTTAAAAATTATTTTTGGGCACGAGTACTTCTCAAATTCTTAAGAAATCTAATTTACCTTCTTTTTGGTTTGCCGCCTCTAGAAAATAAGTGGTATCAAAATAGATACTTAGTCCAATTAATCTAACCATCCAGAGTTAAAGATTAGTGGCAATCTCAATTGGTACCTCCTTGGTTGAAGGCCAATCAACTAATAGACCTCCACTTTTTAATGGAACAACTCACATATATTGAAAGGCATGAATGAAAATTTTCATACAAGCATAAGATTATGATATGTGGAATATCATGGTTAATGGGCCTCACACACTCACTATTTTGGTTGATAGTATGCTCTCTCCTAAGCTTGAAAAAGATTGAGATAATTTAAATAAAAGATTAGCTCAATTAAATGCTAAAGCAATGAATGTTCTTTATTGTGCTTTAGATACAAATAAATTTAATCGAGTTTCTATATGTATGTCTACTAAAGAAATTTATGATAGATTAGAAGTTACTCATGAGGATACAAATAAAGTAAAAGAATCTAAAATTAATATGCTTGTATATAAATATGAGTTATTCAAAATAGAATCTAGCTAAGTATTGCTGATATGTTTACTAGATTTACTGATGTAATGAATGATTTAAAAATTTTAGCAAGAACTACATTAACAGTGAACTTGTTTAAAAAATTCACAGACCATTGCTAAAGAATTGAAAAGCCAAGATGACTGTGATTTAAGAAGCTAAAGATTTCAATAAGTTACCTTTGAAAGAGCTCAATTGGCTCACTCATGACTCATTAGTTGAGCATACATCAAAATATAGAAGATGAGGTGAAGAAAGAAGAACAATTATTTGAAGTCTATGACTAATGAAATTGAGGAAAGTGATATGTCGAAGGAGTCCAACAATGATGATGAAATAGCCATGATTATAAGAAATTTAAAGGTTCATGAGAAGAAAAGATGGGATCCTAAGAAGAAAGGAATTAGTAAAGGTGAAGGAAATAAAGAAAAGAAAAGAGTAACCGATGCTATGCTATGAATGCAAAAAACTTGGACACTTTAGAGCTGACTGCCCTCTACTCAAAAGGATTTTTAAAAATTTAAAAGAAGATGATGATGAATACTTGGAGCAATGATGAAGATATGAGCTCCAAAGAAGAAAAAGAAGAATTAAAGCAAAAAGAAAACTTTTGCCTCATAGTGCATGAGGATGACATAAATGCTGAAAACTGTAATAATTTTCTTTTGATGAACTGCATGGTGTTGTTTATGAGTTGCTTGATGATTTTAAAAAGCTTTCTCTTAAAAACAAATAATTTTGAAAGTTAAATCATTTCTTGATTGAAAAAAAGAAAAGAAAAATATTTCGAAAGAACAAAATTTTGATTAAAAATAATAAAAGTCTTCAAAAAGAAGTTGACAAATTAAAACCTATTGTTGATAGATTCACTCTTAGATCTCAAAATTTGCAAATACTTTTGCAAAAATAGAAAATTATTTTGATAAAGCTAGCTTAGGTTTTAATACTTTAACCAAATAGAATTTTTAAAAAATATGTTTGTAAAACCCATATTTGAAAGGTATATTATTACTTGTTTAAATATAACAAAGTTAGTTATAAATTTGTTGATTGTAATGTGTTTAAATTTGAAAATATTGAAATAAAATAAATTAGGGTTTTAAAATAACCATTATAACTAACCTCAAAGGATCCAAAAAAATTTGGATACCTAAAAAGATTTGATTCATATTTTGCAGACGTACTTGATATCTCTTGAGATGAAAAAAAGTGATATCTAGATAGTGGATACTCCAGACATATGACTAAAGATAAATCTTAATTTATCTCTCTTAATGTCAAAGATGAAGGAGTAGTTATTTTGGAGATAATGCAAAAGATAAAATTATTAGTATCGATAATATAGAGATCACTCCTACTACTTATATTGAAAATATTTTACTTGTTGATGATTTAATGCATAATTTACTTAGCATTAGTTAATTATATGATAAATTTTGATATTTTTTAAAATCCTCACATTATATTATGACTAGTTCCATTGATAATGATATTAAATTTATAAAGATCTTGATGATATTTGTAAGGACAACATAGAATGTCTAGTTGCTATAAATACTAAAGTCAATAAAGCTAGTTAGATTTGGCATAATAGACTAAGTCATGCAAGTATGTATTCTACTACTAGATTGATTAGAATAATTTGGTTAGAGATTTACCAAAATTTGATTTTGAAAGCAATAAGGTTTCTAATGCATGCCAATTAGATCTTCACTTAAATCTAAGAATGTTATTTCAACTACTAGGCCATTGGAACTATTGCACATAGATTTGTTTGGACCTATCAAGACTACTAGTCTTGATGGCAAATGATTTGATTTTATTATCATTGATAATTTTTCTTAATTCACTTGAGTTTATTTTTTAAACACAAAGATGAAGCTTTTGAAGCATTTATAAAATTATTTAAGAAAATCACAAGTGAAAATAATTATAATATTTTAAAAATTCAAAGTGATCATAGTAGGAATTTAAAATCAAGCTTTTGATAAATTTATTTGAAAATGATATTAATCATAATTTTTCTACTCCAAAGATACCTTAGCAAAATGAGGAAGCTAGTATAATGAAAAATAGAACTTTATAAGAGATGGCACGAACCATACTTTGTTAAAGCAACCTACCAAATATTTTTCGTGGAAGCTGTAAGCACTGCATGCTATATACAAAATCGAGCAATGATTGAATCTATTTTAAAGAAAATCTCTTTCAAGCTTTACAAAGCAAATATTTCTTATTTCAAAGTTTTTGGTTGTCGATGTTTATTTTGATTAATGATAAGGATAAACTACATAAGTTTGATACAAAATCTGACAAAAGTATTTTCTTCAATTACTTTTATTTAGCAAAGGTTATGGAGTATTTAATAGAACTCCAGTTGTAGAAGAGTCCATTTATGTTATATTTGATGGGACTAATATTTTTTAATTAAGAGAAGTAGATGTAGATGATCATGCAGGTACTCTTGAAAAGGATATGAAAGAAATATACTAAAAGACACTCTTTTTCAAAACCAAGAAGAATGGGAGCAAGAATAAGAATAAGAGAATAAGGAAATACATAAACTACCAACCACTACACATCAAGGTATACATAGTTTACTAAAGAAATGGAGGTATGCTCATAGTCACCCTAAGGAACTCATTATAAGTAATCCATCTCAAGGTATAAGGACTAAAGCATCAATTAGAAAGCATTAAATCATTTTATATTTATTCTCATGTTGAACCTAAATAATTTTAAAGCTAGAAAAATGCTAATTAGATTATTGCTATGCAAAAAGAATTAAATTAGTTTAAAGAATATTTTTGAAATTTTGTTGAAAGACCTAACAATCATCTTATTATTGATACAAATGGATTTTCAAATAGACTTGATGAGCAAGATATTATAATTTGAAACAAGGCTAGACTAGTTGCACAAAGTTACAATCAAGAGAAAGAAATTGAATTTGAAGAAACTTTTATACCAGTTGCTAGATTTGAAGCTATTAGATTGCTCTTATCTTTATATGTTTTATGGATTTCAAATTTTTCAAATGGATGTTAAGTGCATTTTTAAATGAACATATTACAGAAGAAGTTTATGTAGAATAATCTTCAGATTTTGAAAATCATAAATTTTAAGATCATATTTTAAATTAAACAAAGCTTTATATAGTTTGAAAAAAGCTCCTTATACATGATATGATCATTTAAGTTTGTTTTTGCTTGAAAATAATTTTAGAAGAGGAAACATTGATAGTACTTTTTTATCAAAAAAAATCAAATAATCTTTTAATTATTCAAATTTATGTTGATAACATAATATTTAGTGCTATTAATGAGCTTTTGTATAAAGAATTTGCAAAGTTAATACAAAAAAAATTCAAGATAAGTATGATGGGAGAATTGACTTTCTTTCTTAGACTCCAAATTAAGAAATCAAATGAAGAAATCTTTATCAATCAATGTAAATATATAAAAGAAATTTAATAAATTTGGTATGGAGAATGTCATGGGCATTGGCATCCCTATGATCATAAATTGTAAGCTTGATCAAGATGAAAAAGATAAAGTAGTGGATCCTAAGCTTTATATAGATATGATCGGATCTCTACTTTATTTAATAGCAAGTAGACATGATATTTTATTCAGCATAAGCATATGTGCTTATTATCAATCTAATCTTAAATAATCATATATAATTACTGTTACAAGAATTTTTAGATATTTGATTGATATTCAAAATGTTAGCTTATGGTATTTCAAACAATCTTCCTTGAATTTGATTGGTTATTTTGATATTGATTTTATTAGATATAGATTAGATAGAAAAAGCACATGTGATACTTATCAATTTCTGGATATTAATTTGAACTCTTGGTTTAGCAAGAATAAAATTCAGTAGCATTATCTGTAGTGAAAGCCGAATACATTACGGCTAGAAGTTGTTGTATTCAAATTTTATGGATCAAATAACAACTAGAATCTAATTTTTATTAGATGTGATAATACTAGTACTATTAATTTGATTGTTTACATCTATCTTTCTCCATCAAATCTCAAAATATTAGACTTGGATTAACAAGTGATGGTTTTAGTCCCTTTCAAACAACGAATATTCCTCACAACACATGGCCGATTGTTTTATTACCGTATAACTTGCCTCTATGGCTTTACATGAAATATTCATATCTTTTACTGTCTTTACTAATTGGAGGACCATCTGCACCTGGAAATGATATTGATGTATACCTACAACCTCTCATAGAAGAGTTGAAAGAATTATGAAAAATTGAGGTTGAGACTTATGATGCTTCTTGGAAGCAAAATTTTCAAATGCATGCAGTAGTATTATAGACAATTAGTGACTTTTTTAGCTATGCCATGCTATTAGGGTGGAGCATTAAAGGGCAATATGCTTGCCCTTCATACCATATTGATACTCACTCTCACTATTTGAAGTTTGGGTGGAAGTATTGTTACACGGACCATCATACATTTCTAGAGTCCGATCGTAAATTTGTCATGAAAGTTACTCCTTTGACAACAACAAAAATTTGGTTCTACAGCTACCCCACTGATTGGGGCTGATATTCTAAAGCAATTAGAGGGTTATGTTATCATATTTGGGAAGAAAGCTGAAGGTACATTTGGAAAAAAAAAAGAGACGATAATGCTGACAAGCCAAAGGGGTGGAAGAAGAAAAGTATATTTTTTCAATTATCTTATTGGAAGGACCTTCTCTTATGTCATAATCTTGATGTCATACATATTAAAAAAATAGTATGTGACATTGTGCTTAATATTGAAGAAAAAATGAAAGATAATATGAAATCTCATCTTGACCTTGAACTTTTTGAATATAAGGCATGCACTATATCTGAAGTAGATAGAAGGGGGTAAAAAGCATACTTGCCCCGACATATTTTCAATGACACCAAAGGAGAAAGATATTTTTTTGTAAAATGTTGAAGAGGATAAAAGTACCAGATGGTTATGCATCTAACATATTATGATGTGTTAATATTAGAAAGCACAAAATAATAGGGCTAAAGAGCTATGACAATCATGTTTTGATGCAATAACTACTTCCATTAGCTATATAGAAAGCCTTGTCTAGAAATATTGGCTCTGTCATAATAGAGTTATATACTTTTTTTAGAGAAATATGCTCCAAAGTTGTTCGAATGGTAGATATTCACCAATTGAAGGATCGGATTGCACTTCTACTTTGCAATGTGGAGAGATTCCTCTATCTTTATTTGATATTATGATTTATTTGCCCATACATTTAGCAAATGAGGTTAAACTTGTTGGACCAGTATAATATCATTGGAAATATTTGATCGAGAGTTATGTATTAGTATCATAAAAGTTTCTTTATATTGTAATTTTTTGCCTATGTTATTCTAAAACCATCTAAATTTTTTCGCTTAGGCACTTGCTTACATTGAAAATTATGTGCATAATAGAAGTCATCTAGAAGGTTCAATTACAAAAGATTTATAGTGGATGAATGTGTTATATTTTGCTCACAATACTTGCATGGCATGGACATGAAGTTCAGCGAGGGATTTTTTCACAAAGTGATCGTGCTATAGAAAGATTGAGCCTTTTGATCTAGATTGTATAACAAAGATATAAGTATATCATTATATTCCTTTTAACTATCCTACAATTAGCATGTACCTTGAGTAAGATAATTTTCTCAACAACTAAAGTCCTTACATACAATCGAATGCAATTTCTTCAATCTCACATTAAATAATCCTGCATGATAGGAAGCATATTGCTATACTTGAGATGCAAGACCCCAATGCAAGATGAAGAGATATAGAATGTTTGCACAATAATACATTCCATGAATGATTTGTAGATAATATAAGTTTATATTATATGAAGTTAGATAAAATTTAATGACCATATCTCTCCTTTTTAAGATTGGTAATTGTAATTTAATCCTTGTTATAATATTTCTTATATATAAACAGATTGACTAGCTTCTTAAAGAAGGTGATGTTAAAGTATCTAATGAAATTAGATGGCTATCTCAAGGTTCTAATGAAGTCGCAAGAAGATTTTCATGATTTATCATAAATAGTTTCCGATTTCATACTAAAGATCGAGAAAGAAGCTAGAAATATCAAAACAGTAGAGTTGTTGTTATGGTGAAGGCATCAAGCTTTGCAAGTGCCAGGGATAATAATTTAGCCATAGGAGATGTTACTTAATATGGTGCTCTAAAGGATATAATCAAACTCAATTATCATGGTCAGTTTAAGGTTGTATTATTTAAATATGATTAGGTAGATGTGCCATCATGAGGTAAGGGAATCAAAGATGACTTTGGATTTACTCTTGTCAACTTTAATAGGTTAATAAATACTGGACAAAATATTTCAGATAGACTTTTTATCCTTGGATCCCAAGTAAAACAAGTTTTCCATGTAGAGGATCTTATGGACAAAGGTTGGTAGGTGGTTATCAGGACAAAGCCACAAGGTTGTATGAAATGAGTGATGATGTTCTTCATGACAATTTGGAGGCTTACTATAAGAATGACCTATGTTGCGGTGAAAGAATGGAAGATGACTTAACCATATTTTATATGCAATTAAATGGAGATAGATTGGATGCTGATGGAACAACCATTGAAGCAAATTTAGTAGATACCCAACAGACATAGCCCAGAGAAGAAGATGACTATAATGATATTGAAGACGGTGCTGCCGATAACACGAAGCCCAGAGGGATTGGCTTCGTGTTATCGGGGGCTCCATCCCTCGGTAGCATGGCCGTGTTATGTCCC